>JAMZAV010000022.1:600000-907979 GCA_024449915.1 Sweltsa coloradensis
GATTTGATATGCTGCCAGTCCACCAGCAAAATTTTAATAGATCTATCCATCCATCCCCTCTTTGGGTTGATGGCAAACATGGGGACGTATAATAGTTTGTAGCGTTCAAAGCCCGCCGGGCACACATGCATTCAGTCCGCTATGTAAGCGTTCATTTCCCCCTTGGAGATTTAAAACATCAAATCGGTATTGAAATATGTTTATTCTTTGCTCATGCTCTATCTATTGTGATGTGATACTATAGTCAAGGGCCCAAGATAGGTTTGTCCACAGCTCGAGCTCGAATCCATTAAAAAATCCGTCTATGCAAGCCACTTGAGAATGCTGGGGAATATTATTTTAAAAATTTGGTTATGTCCAATCAGCTACTTCAACGATTTTGTAATGGTTTTTTTACATACAAACTGACCATAGCAAGTCAGTCAGCATGCATGGATTTTACATTGAGTGTCCATTTTTAAAGGTATTCATATGTTACAATAAAGGTAGTTGAATGTCAAAAACCCTTTTTTTTTTTAAAAAACATAATTATGATGTCAGTGACGCCCTTTTGCACCATTTATCAAGACGCCAGCAACGAAGGCTCGGGGGAAAATGTTTACTTTTTTTCCCCGTACGAATACTAAATATTTGCAATGTATGAATGTAAATAAGTTTGTTGAAACTGAAACTAACATATATTTGTCACTTACGCCTTATGCCACCATGTTTTAAGCACACAGGTCGAAAAAAGGGAACAATTTCACGGTTTCCGTCGTATGAAAAACATAATTATTTGGGAGTTGCACATACTTATGTCAAAATGTATTGAAATAATTGAGAAAAATCATATTTTTAGCATTTACGCCCTTTTGCCACGCATGGGTTGAAGCTTATGACTGATTTAAAACTTTACTTTTCGTAGAAATATTTAATAATTTGTATATATAAGTGCACAAAAATTTTTGACATTGGAAATAAAAAAATTTTTGGCACTTAAGCCCTTTTGTCCCCTATATCTCAAGACGCACGCGCGAGCTTCGGGGGCTTTTAAACTATTTGCTTAGTAGGCTAATCTGAGCCTGTGTGCAAATTTTCAGCTTGTTCCCGGAATTTTGTCCGGGGAAAAGTCTTCCACTCCTGGGCTATTGTGATTTACATAAACGTGATCAATTAAAGTATTGTAAAGTATTATTAAAGTATTATTATTCTATTGTAATAATATAAATCGTATTTATTAGGGTATTATTATAATATTATGTATTAAATGAACAATGACGGTAAACGGTATATGTAGGCCTACATTAACTAGGAAAACGCCCAGTTGGACGCGTTGTTGAGCGAGCACCGGTACTGCAACATGACCCGAGTACGACATTCCCATAAGGCCCCCACACAGTGTAGGCCTAACTGGATATTGACATTGTACACTTTATACTATTCCAACATCTTTTGCATTGTTCTAATTCACGTCATGCCTTCTAAAGTGTAATCTTTGTATCTTCACTGCCTCCTTCATTTTTAAACATCATTTTTCGAAAAATGATTACCAATAAGTCTTAAAGGTCTTGACCGATTTAGCTGAAATTTGGAAAAAAAAGGAGAGAATGTTGTACTTATTGACCCTGCAAAAAATTTTATAACGATCGGTACATTTTTTTTTTTTTATTTTTTTTTTAAATTTTTTTTTTTATTTTTTATGACCAACGATCGGGTTTTGTTCAAAAACTATACAGCAACCCGCCTAGGTGGTATGTACATGTGTGCAAAATTTCAGGTCGATCAGAGAAACGGTGCGACCTGTATCGAAGCAGTAACAAAAAAAAAAAAGAAAAAAAACAAAAACAGACATTCGAGCCATAAGAGTCAAGTGGAGACGCTCGCTTCGCTCGCTCAATTATATAAGGTAGAAAAGGAGTTGGACTTGTGCATAAGCCCTAATACAATTAGTAGGCCTACTATTATTTTTGTTTTTGTTTTGTTATTACTTATTATTATGACTTTATTTATATAAAATTATCATAATAACACTAAAGAAGTATATCTTAATTAAAAGTGCCATAAGAAGCGAGCGATACTGTATGTGTGTGTTTAACATGAGTTGTGAACATTCTTGACGGTTTGAATTTGATTTAATATTTATCGTACCCTGTTAGCCTATATTTAGTATATAGCCTATAAATACCAAAGATTTATTATGATATTACAATTAGAGAATTGTAATATGGATACAAATGCCATCCTCGGTGTCTCATGAGTGCATGGGGCGCAGGTCTGAATATAGTAATATTATTCTGGTGGACATGGTCTCGAATCCCACATTTTAAAGAGCGATTTATCATTTTGGTGCACCCCCATGCTTTTGATTATCATCAATTAACAACATTTGGGTAAGCAATGACAATGATCCTGTGATTGTACATATTTTTATAAGTGACAAACGTAGGGTGTCCATTCGTCCCGTTAAAACGGGACAGTCCCGTTTTTTAGGGACCTGTCCCGGTGTCCCGACAACTTTTTCACGGGACGCTGTTTTGTCCCGTTTTTGTAAATATACCGATTTCACGTGTAGCTCGTGGCTCGTCTGCTGTAAATTTACGTACTCTTCGCGTATTCTGTATACACTTTTGCTGGCCTTGACTTTGCACGAATGAATGCGTTATCAGCAGGCGGTGTGTAGAGGGGGGTGGGGTTGGTTGACGGCATCAGTAACACGAATTGTCCGAGCCCCAACAAAGTTGCTGGGGTTTTTGCAGCCGAGCAACATGATACGCGAATCGTTTCCGTTCTTGTCGATCTCGATCGAGTGTCCAGCGATCAGAATGCCGAAACGTAAGTGTAAGTTTACAGACGCTATAAAAAACGAGTTTTCGTTCCTGAAACAGGGGTTTCGGGTGACAAAGTGGAATGCTGTCGTGAGGAAATAAATATAAAAAAAAAATAGTATGATTGCAAGCCTACTTTGCCTGCAATTCGATATTTTATTATTATTAGCAGCAATTAAATGTGGGGAAGCTAAGTTTGATTTGAAAACATATTCTTACTTCATAACCTCACTGTTACGAGATGGTTTTTTCGTCTCGTACGCGTGAGTGTGTAAAATGCCGCCGTCTGAACGTGTGTTTTCAATGACGATGTTAAGAAGGACTTTCCTTATCTTGTTAAACACGAGACTGATAATGACAAAGTGTTTTGTACGATCTGCAAAGCAAGATTTTCTATAGTAATTATCCATTAAGGTAATCCCCCGAGTTGCCATTTTTCAGTTAAAACATGACAAAATAATTGTAGTATGGTGAAATTTTTTTTCGCCTTCGGCCAAAAAGGCCTCCGGCGGCTGGGGCCACGCCCCAGACCCCAGCTACAACCACCGGAAATTTGTCCCGCTTTTTTAGTTTGAAAATATGGACACCCTAGACAAACGCGGAATGACATGTGTTCTTCAGGTAAGCACATAGCGCGCTCTTCCGACTATCACTGATCGGACAGTTGAATTTTTCGCCACCAGGTAGCAACCCCTTTGCTTGGAAACGCGTATACGCGGCGTAGCACAACCAAGATCTTGCCTCACCTCGCGTACGTGGGAGTAGCCCTGAAAAAGTGCTATGATAGTCTGCAAAATTGATTTTTACACAATTATGTAAAATTACTTCTTACAGATGGACCTATGATTAAAATTGACTTTATAAATTTGAAGCCGCATAATATGACCATACCTGCCGCCTCTTAACTGAATGTGAATGTTTACATAGCGTTAACCCTTTCCAGACCAATTTTCAAGTTTCAAAATTTAAATCATTTTAGCAGTTAATTCAAATTTCAAGTTTTTTTCCTAAAATATTTAACCATGTTTTTTGAGAAATTTTTGGAAATTTTGGATTTGAATTAAGCATCATTTTAAGTAATAATTCAATTTGAAACACATTCCTAAAACTAGATTTTTTAATTTTTTCATATATTGCATTTTTTGTAACTAGGGAAACGCCAAAGTCGTTGTTAAACGAGTGAGTGAGCCATGTGTTGAGTACTCCGTTACATTACTTTTCTTCCCCTACCTTAGGCCTACCTAGCCTATCATAGGCTAGAGAGGCGCATTATGGCCTTACAGTTGACGCGCCCGTCCCCGTATACCAACTAAACTTTAAAAAACTATTATTAATACGAATATAATCATCAAACTTAAATGCAAATGTTCCCGGGTACTCACCACATGACTCGCTCACTCGTCTAACTACGACTTTGGCGTTTCCCTAGTCTAGTTGGCTAAGGCGTCCTTGAAGCCGAAATGTGAAAGAAGTGGGTTCAATCCCCTGGTCGGGAAAGATTTTGTAATTTCTAGATTGTATTTCAAAAATAATTAAACATGTTTCGAAATGCATATAACGCAGTGTAGTCCATCATCTGTGGCAATAGGGCCTACTATGGTAAACTAGCCAGTATGAAATACGTGAAAATATTGCAAGGTTTACTCAATCTACAAGCGGAATTTTGGGGGGTACCTTGACGTGCAACATTCGCCCAGACCTTGCATGGGCACGGCATTTCACGGCCAGGCGAATAACAAACAAAATATCTTTTCAAAATCTAAAACTTGTCGTTAAAAAAATTTCTAAACATTGGGAAGTCTATTTTTCGTTTATTATTTCTTGTGGGTTTTAAATCGCAATGGTCTTGCTGATTTTGTTAGCAGTTCTCAATAAACTCGTACCGGATGTCTGTTTAAAATTTCTGCGCAATCTGTTCAGCGATTCGGCTGAATTTCAACGTACACACACACTCACATACACACGCACGCAGACTAACGATTGACCGCCATTTAAGTTGAATGGAGATCACTCCGTTCGCTACGCTCACTCGTTTAACTAAAAAATAGCAATTCTATAGATTTATTAAATTTCTGAGAAAACCCCCAATTTTTCCATTTTTAGCTTTTTTACAGATGTGTTTTTTCAATTGTTTCTAAAAAATTCACTTTTTGTCCCATTGGCATGGGGCAATTTTTTTTTATTCAACAAAAAAAAATTGGTTTCAAATTGAAAAAACATATTATGTACCCGGATTAAATTTTGAAAGTTAATGATTCCATTTGGAGTCATGGGGCTTGATAGGGTTAATCAATTTTCATGTAGGATTAAGCGCTGGAGCACTGGAAAGTTTAAAAGGTAAAAAATAAATTAAAATGTTAATTGATTAAGGCTATTCGACCGCTTTTTTACAACGCTTCATGTGTTTGTCTGTCTGTCTGACTTTCTGTCTGTCTAGACGAAAATTTATAATCGATATTTCATTACAATGCTTATATTAGCTTATTGGGCTTGTCTGTCTGTCTGTCTGTCTGTCTGTCTGGACGGAATCTTATAATCGATATTTCACCCACTTATCAATGTCCAATGGAGCTGAAATTTTTCACACATACGTATTCTTGATGACAATAGATGAATCAATTAACAGATTCACTAAATAATCAATTATTAATCTTATTAATAATTAAAGTTTTATATGATAATCGATATTTCCATTCACTTCTCAAAGTCCAATCAAGCTGAAATTTTTCACGCATACGTATATTCTTGATGACAATAGATGAATCAATAATCAATTAACAGATTCTCTAATTAATCAATTAATTCATCGTAATTAAAAGTTAACGTTTTATATGGGAATTGATATTTCACGCACTTCCCAAAGTCCGATCGAGCTGACATTTTTCACACAGACGTACGACGCTAAACTCAGCTTCATGTGTTTGTTTGTCTGTCTGTCTACCTGTCCTTTATGCTATTGCGGAGACAACGCTCACCGCGCTCCACTTACAAGTTCAATCCCGTGCGGTGAGTCATTCACCATGTACGCATAGTTGCGTTCCCCTCGCGTGGTTCGATCTCACAGTTGATCGGATGGAGTTGATGCCAGCGCAACTACTGTTATCTATCACGGTAGGAATGGATTGTTAAAAAAAAAAAAAAAACAAAAACAATATAGTATACAATTAATATAAAAAATAAATACATTATCGTTAAAACTAAAAAATATAAAATAATATTACATGAATTTTTTTTTTAAAACAACGCTTATATTTAAATGTACTAAAAAGTAAAAAATAAATTTTCGCCCAACAAATTTTTGCCTTACTCGGAAATTAAAAGCGTTGGGCGCTTTCCTTCCATGAACAACAAAATTCTGTAATCTATGTCAATACCGTAAGCGCCCAACGCTTTTAATTTCCGAGTAAGGCAAAAATTTGTTGGGCGAAAATTTATTTTCTACTTTTTAGTACATTACATACAGCGTTGTTTAAAAAAAAAAAAAAATCGTGTAATATTTTCTATTTCCCCAAATATGCTATCATGTCAAAATATAGTGAATGGCTTTGAAACCTAGCTCTATTAGAAAATCAAAACTATTTTTTAAAAAAATTGATCGGGCACACGGCAAATATTGCCTCTTCAAAATAATTTCAAAACTTCAATTTGTCCCAGCACACCATTCAACGTAGGTAGTTGTGTTTTTGTGACATTAATTTTCAACCGGTTTTCTAGAGGCTGACTGAGAGAGAAAAGATTTTTTTTACAGTTGTCTTTTTTGGAATTTTTTTTGTTTGACAGTATTTTGTACCGATTTGTACCAACCTCCAAACAAAAAAAATTGCAGGAAAAACAATTGTTAAAAAAAAAACTCTCAGTCAGCCTCTAGAAAACCAGTTGGAAATTAATGTCACAAAAACACAACTACTTACATGAATGGTGTGCTTGGGCGAATTGAAGTTTGAAATTATTTTGAAGAGCCGATATTTGCCGTGTGCCCGATCAGAAATTGTCGAGGGTTGTTCACAATGCCATTTTAACGTTTTCTTTTGAAATAACAAAATAATTAGAATGTAGTATGAGGAAAAGTCACTAGAATCAGTGTAAACGTCAATTAATTAATCGATTCATTATTACGACTGCTGGTTTATGTGTTTATGTGTGACTTGTTTACTTGCTTTGAATGCACCTTCTTCTGTTTACTTTTCACTTCCAGTGTAACGCTCTCTTTAGGATGAACGGACAACAGACAAACTTTTCAGTTTTCTTGGCCATAGCCTTGGTCCCAGTGACCTCTGAGACTTTTTGTATCATCACAGTATCTGTTGCCACGTCCAACTTTGCGTTGGGTCGGCATTGAAGACAGGCTTCTCCATCTTCTTCTGTCCTGCCACCACTCCTCTTCTTCCACCACATTCCAGTCTCCTCCTCGCTGTTCTACATCCTTTCTCACACTATTCTGCCATTGTTGTCGTGGTCTGTCCCTTGGTCTCCTACCTGGAATTTCCAATTCCATCATCCTTCTCGGTAATCTTGCTCATTCCATCCTTTTGATATGTCCAAACCACTTTGTTCTTCTCTCTCCAATTCGCTCCATTAAATTCCTCACTCCTACTTGATCTCTGATATCCTCATTCCGTATTCGATCCCATCTAGTCTTACCTCTAATGCTTCTCAAAAACTTCATATCTACAGCCTGCACAAGGCTCTCAAGCCTCTCATCCACTGCTGTCATATTCCAAGTCTCTGCTGCATATGTCAGTAAGGTCTGGTAGATGGTAACCTTGCACTTCTTTGGTACTTTTCTGTTCCATATGAGGTCTCCGATAGATTGGAATAACCCAACAGCTTACTGCGTCCTTCTTCCTATCTCTGGTTAAATCCTTTCATCACATGCTATACTATTCTCCCCACATACTTAAAATTCTCCACTTGCTTGACATTATATTTCATATGCAAATCCTAGGCCTACTAGGCCCTTTCTTTAGGTTTAAAATGGATTGGCGTACATTTTAAGTACTCAGAACTACTATTGCGTTGTCCAAATGTACATCTACTTTGTTTTATACTCTAAAGCCTGGGAATTTGATTTGTTTTCCGTCACCAACGGTATCAGATCCACTAGAAGCTAATAAAGACAAAGAAAATAACTTCTCGACTAGGGCCTAGTCCTAGCAATGATAATGTTATTAGCAAGATACTATTTATAAAAACTAGAGCCTACGTTATTCGGTCTCGAGTGTCCTTGCCTAGGCTGACGGCTGACATTATGTAAAGACATCCGAATCCCATAATCCTTTGCAACCGAGCGTGCGCGTGTAGTTAATTTTTAAAGTTGCTCGATTCTTGCACATCGATACATGTGAAGTATGGTACTAACGAAGTAGAAACTTAAACACTGGTTTCACTCGCGAGGACTTTTAGGCCTATCGTACTTTTACTTTTGGAATTTAGGTAGGCCCTAATCCAAATACAAGGGCACGCGAGGTTCTTTCTTTCAAGTATAAGAGGCTAAATACTAACAGTTTTTAAATCATGGGTGGGTGGTTAAACTGAGAGGAGTTAAGGCAAGTTAGCCTACATGAAATACAGAAATGCACGTGTCCGCAATTTATTGTATTGCCCCCCAGAAAACTTCTGCCCGCTACATGATACAATCAGCCAGCTTGTAACAGCTGAACAGAAACTAATTACTGGGCCCTACTTTGTTTAAAAAAATAGTTTGGAACAAAATCCAGTTTAGTTGTTGTCTTTGTTTAACCAGCATTAAAGTAAAGCTCGCTTCTTTAAATCCAACAAAATTAAGGAGTTCTTAAATATGGTCTTGTCTGTATTTGTCATAAATTAATTTTAAATTAGTTATCAGCTTGCAGTCGAAGCTAGCCCTGCTTGGGGGCCATATCAAAAGATGTTTGCTTCACATTGTTTGAAGCCAGACCAGCCCTTTCATAGGGCCTATTGTTCCAGCTTTTCTCTGTCCACCTCTTTGCCTCCTGCCCCCGACTTCTAGTACTGCGTGCGGTCTCCTTACCACACTTGTTCCCATTACTACATTACCCACCATAGCCGTGGCTTCTAGGGTGGTGATGACTGTTCCTCTTTAAACATCACCAACCAGGGCAATTGCTTAATGGGCACAGATGAGAACCAACAGCTTACCTGCTAGTGATACCTGCAAGGTTATTGGGGTAGTGGGCACTAAAATGCATTACCTGAATCTACAAGAGTATTTTTTCCATTTTCCAAAGTAAAATAATGGGGTGTAGTCTTAAATTCACATTAATTGAAAGTAATTTTTATCACTTTTTGCTTCCTAAAATTGCCTTAGGTTTAACAGGGCTTCCACTGAGGCGACTATATGACTATTTTCTGACTATTTTTAGCAAGGTGACTTTTTGGCAACTATTTTTGGCAATATTAGTAAAAATGCAACTATTAGGCGACTTTTTTCGTCAAAATGAGTTAAAATGCGACACAGTGCCAATATTTCAAGATCAGTTTTGGAGTTGGTTTTTATTAAAAATGAGAATTGACGTGCGGATTTTAGAATTAAAAGAGGATAGGACATGCGTTGTAGGCAAATTGCTGTTCGCTCGGCCGACTGACATCACAGGTGTTTGAAATTGTGAACATATGTTCCAATTTTAAATTATTTTTTTAAATTTGGTTAAAACTCCCAAATTGACTATATTTGTGATTTTTTTATGGCTGATTAAGACAAAATTTTAAAAATGTATGACCGCAGGGCTGTCCATGTATGCTTGATTGACAACTTGGAAAAGTTTCTTATACGTCAAATGTTTCTTGGTCGAGCGAATAGTTATTTGAAGTGCCAAATGTGTCCCTTTCCCTTTTCAATATATCCTTCCTTTCAATTGTGAGTTGTGACGTTACGACCACACGGAGCACGGAGAGGGTCATGGTTTTGCAGTTGACCATCCCTCCTTAGGATAGGATAGCACGACAAGACAAGCTCTGACCATTTGAAACTATTTTGTGGACTAAAAGCGACTATCTGGGAGACTATTTTGTAGATTTTAGGAGACTTTATGCAACTATATTTAGGTAACACATGCAGTGGAAGCCCTGGTTTAACTTAGGTTTATTTAAGCAGTTGGAAGTCGAAGGGACTTATTACTTTCTTGCAATGTTTTGGTATATTGTTCCTTAACGGTAAATCCCTGTTAATTCAAATTTCTGTTCAATTCAAACCAGTGTCAAAGATACCACTCAAATTTAACTGAAAATTCCTTTCAAAAATTAAAAGTTAAAGTCACTCCTCCATAATTCAACATTAATGTCATTTTCTTCATATTGAGACAGTGCTCTTTCATAATATGCCAAGCAATCCGATCTAATTTTCGAAATAACAGGTGCCCTAGAATCTTACCGCAATGAAAGACTCTAGTACTTCCAAAGCGAGTTCACTATCCATACGAAGGAATGGAACACGTGACGTGGTATACTCGCAATACTTGATCAAAATCATAATCATCAGAATTGATAAAATTCATCATCATCATATCATCATCTTCATTCATAATTGGTGCTCTACAAACGAAACGCTCAGCTGCGAGTAATCGACTGATTGGGTCTTGAAAGCAGAGTCCGAGCACTTCGTAACACGAGCCGGCTACACGCTGGGGTCGACTCGATGAGTGGCCGCACAGTGATGTCATTTTTAGGACACTAGTTTTCGTGCAGTGATATTTTAAAAAACTCTATTTACTTAGCAACCAGATGTCCGATCAAGCTGCATCTAAGATCTATTTCCGTGAAATTGAATGGTTAAAGATATGCTATGAAGTGCAACCAAGATGAGATAATTCCTTTAAGAAAAGTCCACATAACCATAGGCTAATGATATTTTGATCTCAGTATTTATTTTAATACTAGAATGAAGGAAGAAATTTGTCATAGGCCTATACTCAAAATTTTCATAAAATGCAAACTCAAACTTTAAATTTTGAGCTCTAATCGAATCAAAGTTTTGTTCAAGTTGGTGATGCAAGCAGATGGTTTAGTTCAACCACTTGGGCTCTTGCAGAGATTGCTAGTAAAGTACACATTTTGCATGAACCGTCACGTAAAATTATTCTATGTTGTGAGATGGAGTAAAGAACTGGACGGCATTAAAGTAGCAAAAGTCCTCTTACAAAGTCCTCTTGTAGCTAAAATCAAATAAATAAATCTATATTTAAGAGCCTGCCCACTCACGTCACATAACTGATTTGATTTGTTTAATGATGACATTGCCAATTCAAACATGTTTAAATGATGGTCCTCCTGACAGTTTGACACTTACCATTAATCCACCTCTTTGCACACGTTTCCGGTTATATTTATTTATTTTGTGTAAAACGTTTTAAAATATCTTAACTAACTTTGGCAAATGAGTAGACTTTTTACAAGCCTGAATCCATAGTTCAATCGCTGTGGGTTCAATGGTTCATTTAACGACATGATTTGGGTTTTCAATTTATTTCTTTTTGTAAATTGTTTGCCCGTCGATGTTTTATTTTAGACTGCGGCCTACTTCACCATGTTACATTATTTAATCAAGTGGATTATCAACAGAACGTTTCTTCACTAACATCGTGCTGTAAAATATGAGATTCTTAGTAACCGTTCAGCTGCAAACATCAGAAACCCTCAGCGCTCATACTTTGTCCGGCATGAAAAGCCATAGATAATATCTTTCACTTGAACCCTCGCTTGACCAGCCACAGCGGGGTTTATTTTTTAAAGCCGTGATAGATGGGCTGATTCCCGATTTCGGATTAAACCCACAATTATTGACGTGCAATACCGATTCTTAGACTACCCAAGCTTGGACATATGCTGTAATAAACACAAGGCTGGTTACCAGAATATTATTAATTAATTAATTACAATTAATTCAGTCCTTGACTAATGGAACCATGTTAAACTTTGAACTGAAATGTTTTCTTGAAGAGTATGGTTACTACAGTTTTTCTCATCATATCCTGAGCCCGGCGTTTTTGTGGGTTCAAAAAGCGCAGGCCGTGGTGGTCACATGTAAACGTATCACAGTTTGACAGCTGAAGTGGACTTCGCAGAGCAAAAGTAAAGTCACGTCCAGTGCGACCTTTTGCCCTATATCATGTTGGGGATGATATTGATGGAGTGAGTGTAATTGAAACGTTGATCTTGCGCGGCATTCTAGTAGTGTAGGCGCAGCAAGAGAGTAACCACTAAACCCAGACCTACTAACAAGTGGGTTTTCGATACTCGGGAGTTGCAACCAAATTTCATAGGATGTGATTGTACTTTGTTATTACGGAGAGGTCCATCCTTCCCGTCAAATTTGGACGGGTTTTACAACCTTTCATAATAGAGCAGGCCCACATCCTAGTTTCTTTGAACCCTAAAACGCCGGGCTCAAGATATGGTGAGACAAACTGTAGTGTCACCACACCAAGCTGGTATCTGATCAAACAGAACAAATAGCATACTCCATGCAGGATGTAAAAGAAGGATTGAACAATTTCATAAACCCTTGTAACATAATATGTGACTTTCAAGTCTGCTATTGACCTGTTATACTGTCTATCTTACTCACCGACTTGCTAGATATTCTACTACTAAATAAACACAACACGGACACAGACAATAAGATAATATAATAAAGTGTGGCTCGTTGGTCTTGTGGTTAGCGTATCTGCTTCCAATGCAGAAGGTCCCGGTTCGATTCTGCCCAAAGGCAGAAGTTTTTAACTTCTGATTTGGACTTAGGGCCATCAGTTCTTGTTTTAGGAGTTTGTAAACGGTGACTTTGGAGCCGTCTTACCAACGAGGCACATAATAAATTCAAAGATTGTTCTGAAATTGGCCTTGTTGATCCGCGGGTGTTCGGACTGTCCATACCACTGATTGCTATATTTCCTATTCAAAATATCGATCTTTGGTTGGTTATCGCTCTCTCGTCGATTGCGTCGGGGCCTGCAGGGTTGGCTTGGTCACTTTGGTTTACTGTCCCCCACTGAAAATCAATTATATGACTGAATGGGTTTTATTTATTTATTTTATTTCACACATATTATTATTTATTTTTAAGATAAAACGGACACTTTACTTCGGATAACACATTCCTACACTACGGTTACAACAACGGACACAACGCCTCTACTTCTTACGCTCGATCAAGGCACCCCATGCTGTCTCATAAAATCAATAACACCTTCACTTTCGCTCTCGTCTAATCTTGCTTCGTCTCGCGGGCATTTATGCTTGTTCGGGGTCATGCGGGAACATTCATAACAGTTAGGCCTAGGTACAGTGACAGTTTGAAAAATCACTCGCAGACCTAGTTGACGGGAATAAAATAGAGCAAAAATGGAACAAACGTAAGACTAACAATAACGGACGGTGAACCAGAGTGAGAATACTGCGGGTTGTGATATGCAATGAGGAAACTTTATACTTCATAATCTACATTGATGATCTAGCAGAATTTGTAAAAGAAAGAAGTGAATTTTTTTTTGCAGATGATGTGATTATGTGGTATTCATACATTAACCCAAAGAAGATTAAAGAAACAATGAATGTGGCCATTAAAGCTTTGCACAAATAGTCTGAGATAAATGGGTGGTAAATTTTACAACACAATAAGATTATCAGTCAACAAGCAGGGTAGAACCAGATTTCTTCACGTATGGAGCAGGAACAATAAAAATATAAAAATGTTGTATATTCAGGCATGGCAAGTGACCGTAATGTGACTGGAGAGAAGCAAATTGCTTGGATGGTATCTTTTAAATAAAAGAAGCTAATGAACTTACTGAAGATGATGCACGAGCTACCTGGGGCGCCAACACAGTTCTAAGCTCAACATAACATTCAGGACTCACTACTAGAATGCACAAGTACATTACTAGTGACATCACCATGAAGCTAATTGTAGAAAGTAGATACTGTGTAAAACCAAGCGATGAGAATATTCTCGGGTGCTAACTACAGCTCTGCAAGCGAGAACAAACATCCCACCACTCAAGTGCAGCAGTGTGTTTACGTGAAAAAATGATCAGTAGAGACGGTAGAGATACATGAAAATTGTGTTTTGTGAATAGATGCTACAAAGTGCTATTTTTTTCGATTAAAACTGTGGTTTTCCAGTACTATTTTATTTTACATAGTAGGCCTACCTATAATTTGTTTAAACACATTTTTTATTCAGATTATATAAATTCAACCTTGGTGACATAATTTAAAATATGAAAAAACAAGATTTTGAAAGTGGCCAAAATATAGATGCTACAAAACGCTATAAAATGACACTTGAAAATGCTTTATACACGTATCTCTAATGATGAGGCTAGCAGAGACCCTTGTGAGAGACAAAGAAGTCATTAAACTTTCATAACTACACCCAGTGAAATAAGAAGTGAGCTCCTGGCAGGTGTTGATGTAGAAAACAGAATGAAGCTACCAAAACCTAACATCAGGATGGCTCTTTAGACGTGCATCATGAACTGGAGGTGGAGGGAATATGTGGACGAAAGAAAGATAACAATGAAAAAATGAATGTATTGATATCGGACCATCTCTAATTTACTAATGATGAATAGACTTCATGTTATGGCTGCGGTTCAATTTAACATTTCGGAACCAACGTCGAACCTGAAGTTTAGACAAAGTTGTGAAGTCGGACTTTCCTATGTTGCATCAAATTCTTTTTGAAACGCTTGACTTGACTATCACCGGCAAGGTATGAAGTCCTCTCTACAGAAACGTAGAGGCACCTTTGTACGAACACGAAGGTGCCTTTTAAATTCAATTGTTGTCAATGGGTGATAGGTGGCTTACAAGTAGCATCAAGGATGGCCATCCCTTAATTTCAATTGTTTAATTGTTAATGATATCAAATTTAAAGAAAGGAAAGGCAGTATCATGATCTAAAATCTGAAGGGAAGATGCTTCCAAAACGCATTGAAATTTTTTTTTTTTCCACTGTATATTTTTCTTTGGATATTTTTTTTTATGTGTATGTTAAGTATTATCGGTATTATGATGGTATCCCAATTATATATACACGGGTCGAAATTAACTTTTTTTGCCACTAACCCTTTGGGCTAATGGCAACAATAATCTTCTAGCCCGAGAGCATTTTTACTAACTTGCAATCAAATAGGTAATATTGATGTAAAACAACGTGAATGCTTTAAGTCACTATATTCGTCGGGTTTGACGTGTAGGGGACTATGGAGTGACTGGAAACGAATTTTCACCATTATATTAATAAGATTAGCCTAAATTAAGCAATTTTTATTTTGTTCACATATTTAAAACAATTTTCCCTACTTGGTAGTGCACAACTACTGGAAACTCGTTAGGTTATCGTTGTAAAATATTAAGATTTTTTAACGTCAATTGGGAACTCTGGAAAAAGTACTCGCCTGTTGGGCTAGTGAAATGAGATTTTTGCTAGCCCGATCAAAGTTTCACTAGCCTCGAGCGAGCGGGCGAGAGTTAATTTCGACCCTTGTATAAACACCAAATAAAGTATTTACTAAATGAATATGCTACAATATTTTACAAAATGCCCTCATTTACTGGTCAGAGAATTTACCGCAAATTTACCGAGCATCTCGGTAAAATGGTAAAAATTTGTAATTTTCCATCATTATATTCTAAAGACTAATAAGAACCTACACAACAAGAATGCAGTGGAAATAAGTCAAATAACACTTTAAAATTCAATCAATAATCTGAAATGAGCTTTTCTGAACATAGACATACTCCAGTCTATTTTCATTAGTTGAGAAGGCTAAATCATTCATTCGAACCTAATTTATTATTTTATTTATTTAACCATACAAAGATAATTAAATTAATACATTATTCAACCCAATAAATAAAAATATCATCAATGGGTAGTGAGACATTTAAAAGTTTGATAATACATTATTGTTTAGTTTGTACTTTGTATGGAACAGTAAATAAATTTATGGTTGAATATAGGCCTAGGCTATGCTCTTTTAATTGATATACATCTTCCTCATCACAAAACCTATTTATGCCTATGCCAATATGCTTAATATGGCCAAAATAAAAATTTTACCGATTTTACCAGTAATTTTACCGGTAAATTAGCCGAGTTTTAAATTTACGGTAAATCCACATCACTACCACATATACCACATACATGTACCACATATATATATATATATATGTGTGTATATTGATTCATAGCAGTTGTCGAAAAAGCGGGCTTATACTTAAAAACCTAATATTCATATATATATATGTTTTGAGGTAAAACTGCGTGTGATGATTTATAATCAAATAATATTTTATTACCGACGTTTCACTAGGGTTTCACCAGAGTCGATAAAGAAGTTTCCCCTTTGGGGAGGTCCCCCAACTCCCTATACCGCCCTGGGTTAAATAAAAAGTCGTTTTTTGGCGTTTGGAATCTAACGTCCTGCGCGATTCTGTGCGACAATTCATGGAACTACTTCAATAAAACTACGTCACTATTCTACTAGTAGTTACAGTCGTTGACAACGAATGCCGTGAAACGTCAAATATTAAATACGATCGAATGTTGGCGAATGTTTTTGTCATAAAGCAAACTCTCTTTATTATGAGGATATTTCTGATGGAGTAGATCTAAGCTTAGAACCTAGGCCGACAATATGTATTGTTCAAGATTTGATTTGAGTGCCTAGGGCGTACTTACGTCTGAAACTGTATTGTGGCCTTGGGCCTAGGCTACGCTTACGTCCGTAAGGCTTAAACAACCATATCTCAATTAATTTCGCACGAAATGTCAGTGACGCCTGCGCAACACTTTATAGTACAATAATAAATCAAAAGTAAATCGTTTTAAAAGGCTAGGGCCCTGGGCTAATATAATTGAAATAAAATTGAAGTCTGACGTTTCGTCTGTTGTTTTGTTTATTGCAATGTCACTGCATATCGATAATCTACTGACCGTATTTAGCGTGCAGTGCTTTTATTAGTTTCACATTTATGCCGCCCTCAGCGCGCAGAGCGTTAGATTCCGTTTTGACTTAGGAGTAAGGGGACCTCCCCAAAGGGGAAACTTCTTTATCGACTCTGGTTTCACCTAGCTTTATCAAGGTTGTAGAAACAAAAACAAAATGGAATAACAAAGTACAAGATGACAATTAAAACACAGCCATCTGGGTAAACAGATCTAGATGACAGTGAGTTGAGAGAGAGCCTCCAGATGTCAGCGGTGTAAGTAATCTCCTACTTCTTGTCACGGGACCTTCCGGGAGTTGGTCTAATGGACGAGTTTCATTCTCAGTTGGTGGTGGAGCATCAGCCTGCAATAATCTAGTATGTCCACTTCTCGTTACACGAACACCCTGGAGTACTGGATGAGATTCATTTATATTTGGTGGAGCATCATCCTGCAGCGGTCTAAGATGGGCATGTCTACTTCTGGTCACAGGACCTTCCAGGAGTAGGCCTTCTGGGCGAGTTTCATTTCGAGTAGATGATGGATCATCATCCTCCCATGGTCTTAAACTAGGAAAACGCTCAGTTGGACGCGTTGGTAAGCGAGCACGTGCTATATAATTTGTTGATGGTCCAAATTTCAACCTGATCTGAATCTTCGTGCGACCGCTATCATGAGCCAAAAAAGCTCCGACTTTTCGTTGCCATGGTAACGTTACTTTTTTTTTAAAATGTAAATTTTCCCTCTACACTACTTATCGGATCAAAAAAAAAATTAGCATATTCGTGACCGGACGGACATTCTAAATGATTTGGCCACCTCAGATTTTGTCGCCGTTTAGTTTGAAAAAAAAACTTCCGATTAACTTTAATGTAACTTTTTACTTTTTGAACGATTTTGCCACAAAACTTATGGCATTCAATCGAGAACGAAGCTTGCGGATGGTCCAAATTTCAACCCGATCCGAGCCTCCGTTCGAACGTTATGCCGAGACATACAAAAAAAAAAAAAAAGCTGGTGACTATGGAAACGCTCGCTTAAAATTATCTAGTCTAGTTGATATGATTGGTTTCCAAGCTTTGGGTAATCTCTGGCTGTCATCCCTCGTGTTGAGATTTTGTGGACGCCTCTCGACCTTGGTTATAGATATAATATATAAACATCATATATCCTCCCAACTCGGGTTAAAAGAGATGGTTTGTATTTCTCCAGTTAATTTTGTATGTAGTCAAAAGGCAGTCTAATCTGCCCTACACACGTTATTAACAATGTATAAACAGACCAAGAATTAGATTGAATTAAATTGGTGGCTGCATAGCTCAGTTGGTAAGAGCATAACCCAGACAACTAAGGTCCCGGGTTCGTTCCCCGGTGTAGTCACATTTTTCATTTCTGTGTAAAGTACTAACATATCAACGTCATAGTCGCCTACTATAAAACCAAAGTTAAACATATAAATATATATATATATATATTACACACAATTAAATTGGTGGCTGCATAGCTCAGTTGGTAAAAGCATGGCCCGGAAAGCCAAGGTCCCGTGGTTCGTATCCCCGGTGTAGTCACTTCTTTAATTTCTGTCTAAAGTACTAACATAACAGCGTCATAGTCGCCTACTATAAAGCCAAGTTTAAACATACATACATACATACATACATACATACATACATACATACATACATACATATATTTATATATTACACACAATTAAATTGGTGGCTGCATAGCTCAGTTGGTAAGAGCATGGCCCGGAAAGCCAAGGTCCTGGGTTCGATCCCCGGTGTAGTCACTTCTTTAATTTCTGTCTAAAGTACGAACATAACGTCACAGTCGCCTACTATACAGCCAAGGTTAAACACCATATATATACATACATACATACATACATACATACATACATACATACATACATACATACATACATACATACATACATACATACATAATATGTTTTGTCTTAAGCTTTCGTGATCCATGGTTAATGTTTTAAGTATCTTTACGGTAAATATCGCATAAATATCACACAGTATTGTAGAAACTAACTTTTAATCCCAACGTTTCAGAAAAACTATGTTTCCATTTTCAAGGGAAGGGTAAAACAATAACTCAATAAAACAACAACAGCATTATAAAAATAAACAAATAGAAACAAAAAACACACTACCCTGCAAACATAGAAAATTACAAAGATCCAATTGCAGTGAACCTAAAATCAAATCACTTGGTTGCATTGTGAGTGTGACTTCTTGTGAACATTCTAGCAGGCCTATCGCTGTCTTCATGTCTTGGTACCACAGGCGGCTCAGTCTCATACTTTTCAAGAGCTGCAGTATGACTTCTAGTCATCATTCTGCTGGATTCCTCATTTCTAGACAAGATGGTTGGGTCCGTCCGGATCGTCCCACGTTCGTCTAGAACTGCAGGCACTCTATCAGTCGCTATACCGCTTTCTTGACTAACGTCTCAATCAAAGCAGGCTTCACGATTGAGCCAAACGCTTGCCATCGTCTCGTTTGTTAAGATTGAGTGGGCGCTTCTCAATTTCCACTGCCTCTCTGACGATTCGACTAGATAGATGGCTGACCATGGCAAGAGGCCTCATTCCGTCAAAATCAATGGAATGACCCTCCTTCTTGACATGTTGTGCCAAAGCAGATGTTTCCATCTTGTTGACGGCGAGCTTGTGTTCCTGTAGGTGCATCGACATATTTCGACCAGTTTGTCCAACATATGTCTTCGAACAGTCTCCACACGGAATCTCGTAGACGCCCCAACCCTCCAAATGAATCTTGTCTTTGTGGCTACCAATCATTTCGCCTAAGGTTCTATCTGTCGAAAAGACCGTCTTGATGTTTTCAATAGCCAGTAGTTTGCCAATTCGGTCGGTGGTCCTTCAAACATATGGCAAATATGCAGTAGCTCTTGGTTTGTCTACTGGATCAACTTGAGTTTCTTCTGCTCTGGTTCCTCTTTGCCAAGCCTTGTGGAACAACCGGTTAGGAAACCCGTTACTGAGCAGTGCCTCACGTAGAATCTTGCCTTCTTCGTCTAAATGTTCTTCGTCAGTTATTCTTCGAGAACGTGTAGCCAAAGTAAATGCTATTGATCGAAGTTGCGAAGGATGATGATGTGAAGAGGCCTGCAAATACCTATTGGTATGAGTCGGCTTTCTGTACACAGTGTGGCCCAAACGTCCATCAGGTTTCCTAATTATCAAGGCATCAAGGAAAGGCAGTTTTCCGTCTACTTCAACTTCCATGGTGAATTGAATGTCAGAATGGATAGAGTTTAGGTGGTTTAAAAAACTCTGTAGCTCTTCTTGCCCATGTTGCCAAATTACAAAATAGTCGTTAATGTATCTCAACAAAACTCGAGCCTTGTAATGGCACAATTCGAGTGCTCTGTTCTCGAAATCTTCCATATACAAATTTGCTACCACTGGTGATAATGGTGAGCTCATCGGTGCGCCTATGACTTGTTTATAAAATTGTCCTTCATAAACAAAGTATGTAGATGACATACAATGCTGCGACAAAGTGACAACATGCTTTGCGACAGGGTATTTTTCTGAGATTATTTTCATAGCTTCATCTACTGGTACCTTTGTGAAGAGAGAAACAACGTCAAAACTCACCAGTATATCACCTGGGTCTAGCCTGATGTTATCCAGAAGACTTATGAAATGTGCAGAGTTTTTCACGTAAGATTTCACATCTTCAGAAAAGGGCTGCAAACAATTAGCGAGATGTTTTGCCAGAGCCTGTGTCGGTGACCCTACTGCACTGACAATCGTTCTCAATGGTAAGCTTGCTTTGTGGATCTTTGGAAGTCCATACAGACGAGGGATTAGAGATGACTTCTCTCTAGGAATGAGAAATTTTCTATGTTTGCAAGGTAGTGTGTTTTTTGTTTATTTTTGTTTATTTTTATAATGCTGTTGTTGTTTTATTGAATTTTTTATTTTGTTTCAAAGTCTGAAATTTGGCACATGCATAGATGAATAGAATTTTAAAATAACATTGGATTTACTTTTTTTTCAGGGATATGTTACGTAACAATGGAATTTCTAATGTTACGATTAAAAATAAATTTTAACTAAAATTTTAAACCAAAAACCTAATTCCAGCATTCTTTTTTAAATATTGTTGGGAATAATCCTACAAATTTTTTAGGTAAAATTTTTAAAACTGTCCAACTTATGGGTACCTTAAGAATTGTTCATACATTTGTTAATTTTAAGTGTACGGTAATCCAAAACATTTTTTTTTTTTACATATCAACTCTTTGTTAACATGTATGCCAAGTTTTATAAGTAAAGATTAATAATAACAGGCTAGGTACGTGATGCAATCAATGTCTGCACTATTAGAAGCATCTCCCCTTAGCTAATCATGACATGAGTAGCTCTTTATTTGTTGTTTGATGTACATACATAAGAAATATGTAAAAGAACAAAAAGGCAAGGTTCAATCTAGGATGATTGTTCTTCCACCTAAGCCATATGTATACTGTACATAGAATTAACATTGTTTATTTAGACACTTATAACTGTAAACTATATATTTAATACACTTTAATGTAGTGGACATGTCATCAATGTTCTGCAATACTACACTAGCCTAGTACATATTCTGATACCTTGTAATGGCAGCCTTCAATGAGGTATGTTGAACGGTCCCTCTTAAAGGTGTGAATAGACTACCTATATTATTTTATTTCATTAGGCAAAGCATTGAACATCTTTATGCTATTATTAGTTGGGCTTCTGTTAGAAAGGGGTCGGTAGAAGATCGGTGGGACTAGTGTTGCAGCTGGTTATGTGTAGGTTAGAAGTACTCTTAGTTTTTATTTATTTACTACAATTCAAAAATTAAAAGTCCGCCCCAACCGGGAATCGAACCACGGATCTCCCGCATTCCAGACAGGCGTCTTAACCACTAGACCATTAGGACGGGTACATTTTTTATCTCTGAATTGTGGTTGCATTATACATCTGAATGGATGGAACAGTACTGCAACGAATATCTGCTGCCTTTGAACTGACCACCAAACATTAATTATAATGTCATTACCTTTACGCAGGTATGAGCGAGGGTTTATTTCTCGATTTGGTTAATCGGGAAACACTTATTTACTACAATTCAGAAATTTGGGAAATGGGGCTTTTTTTTTTTTGTTTTTTTAAATTTCTGAATTGTAGTAAATAATAACAATTACACCTACGGGAGTGAAAGAAATACTCCTAGTTTGATGAGAGTGCACTTCACTGTTTAGGGTGAAATTTTTTGCTTTTCTTTTTACTTACATGATACAGGTATGGATGTAGATACCTGCAGTGCGATCACGTAAAACTCCAGAGATAACGATAGAAAACGATTTCTATCGTTATCTCTAGCTACAATAGATAACTTTTGCGATCACGTAACTACATAGCTAACGTTCTCTATAGAAAGCGATTTCTACTAGAAAACTTCTTTATCGACGTACGATAATAATTATCGACGTACATTATTGTACGTCGAGTAATTATATCGTACCTTCACAGCCATGTTCACAAGCGTTAAATCGCAAATAAAAATCATTGCAAGGCAGTGAAAAAATGAAAAAAGAAGCGGTAAATTCAATACGTACCAACATCGTAAATTCATATCGTACCCTACGTAAGATAATGATAAAAATAAAATAAAAATCATAATCATAGTCAAAATAATAATAATAATAATAATAATAATAATAATAATAATTTTTTTTTTTTTTTTTTTTTTTTTTTTTATTGTACGTAGCAAAAACATAAGAGTACAAACATAGCATACATTATCCCACTAAACCCGAAGGCTTATCAGTGGGTCACATTAATGTATCAAAATAACTTAGGTTTAAGCTCATAGCTGAAGGCCGTTGAAACATTCTACAATATGACTAAAATTAACAATTTTACACAATAATATAAAATCGATAATATACAATTACTTATTACATCAGGTAAATCAATTGTACACACACAAGGTGAGAGTTTACAAAAAAGAAAAAGAAAATGAGTTCTTAAAAGGAGTAAGTTCACAAAAATCATTGCAGTTCTTTAGAAAGGTTCTCGAGGTAAAATGATTTTAGGTATAACTTAATCAAGGATATTTTATCTAACGTTACACAATAATTTTAAAATAATAATTAGGCCTACTATGAAAAATAAATAAAATAAAGTAGTAAAAAAAATAATAATGAAATGTCTGTGTATTATTTATTAATTCATTGTATAGTAGCATTGATAAAAATTTACAAGCCAACTGATTTTTCAAGTTTTATACAATCCCGGACCATCCAGAGTAAAGCTTTATTATTATTAAGTATGTTTAATTGTATGAAGAAAGACAGTAGGCCTTCTTGCACAACCCTATGTTTTGTATGCAAAGTTCCACGGCAATAATACATTTGGGCCATTCCTTACAGCCAACATTAATTGTAGAAAAGACTTCCATTGCAGATATGTTGATTGGTCATGTTTCTATTAGCCCACCATTTGGGAAGGCATACTAGGAAGGACAAAGTGAACACAAATAGTGTAAGTTAACAAATAAGCAGCTCACCAGTGGTGTCAAACTGTTTTTCAAATATCAGATTCAGGATTTGTATGGATAATGGCACTTTCTCAGACAAACTTCACTAATTGTTTTTCCAATTTGGGTCTGTAGCAAGCATAAAAGTGTAAAATAAAAAAACTTTGTCTTATAATACTTTTTTGTAAGGGAAATGTTAAACTAGTTCTACAGAAACAAGGCATTTTTTATTACAATTCAAAATAATTAGCATGTGTGTGTGTCACATGAACACATCTACACAAGTGCCTCAGACTGTATAAATATAATGCCTGCTTCTAATATCATTTAGGCCCTTCCATGACAATTTTGTGTAGTGTTTTACTGAAGTACAATTAAATTTGGTTAGAAATTACATCTTTATATAATTTTGGCTTCACCACTTAAGTGAAGGACAGAATTGACATTTTTAAATCTAGGGGAGAGGTGTTTTTAAATACATACCGGTATTTTATAATACAAATTGATTTATGTGGTTACCATACTAAAAGAAGATCAATTTGGTTGTAGAGGAAGTAGGAGCAAAATGTCAATGATGCAGATTTATTAGAAATGTGGTAGGCCTACATAACTAGCTACTATTTTGAGGTCTAGAATTGTGCTTATATTTTAAAGTTTATAAGAATGGACCTCTTGCAGGCGCAGGCATACTACATGATCAAATAGGCCTAGTGTCTTTGTTAAAATCAATACAATGTTTCTGTTTTAATACAATAATATTAAAAAATACATCCAAGCAAAAATGTAAGTACCTAATACAGTAGGCCTTCCTAGGTACCGTCTACTGTAGATAGCTGTCAAGTCTATACTTACAGTACATACCCCTAGGCCTAGGTGGGTACATATTTTAAAGAAATGTTGCTACACGTAGGATTAAACATTACAACTAGGCCCCTACATAGTGCTTGAAAAGTTGAAAGCTGCATTCTTTAGCACCATTCACTCAGTGTTTCTCTGCCAATCACCCACGTTACCTAGTTTAGCATTAAATATGGAAGGTACAAGTTAAGTTACCAAGTATTCAGATTTAAAATAGTTGGAAATAAATCATTCAAAAATTAAATCATCCATCTCAGCCGGGTATCGAACCTAGGACTGTCATATTGGTCTTGAAGTACATGTACGTGATTCAGTGTTTTGTTGATTGAGTAGGTAGAGATTCTTTTATGTGTACCGGTAACAGAGAATAGCTGTCCGTATTGGATCATAAGGTTTGCGTGCAGGTCCGAAGTTTGATCCTTGCTCACGACCTGGGGATTGGTCGAACTAATGTAACTGTAGGGCAAGGCTTGGGATAAGTTCTCCAAGCAAGATAAGGGCCTACAGACTAGAGGGCACTGTAGACTAGCTTAGACAAGTGATCAGTTAGCTAGGCTAGCCTATGCTAGGCCAATCCTTCTCAGGTTGACAAATGACATGCACCATCCTATCGCATTCATCACAAAGCATATATCGCAATATGAGAACAGCACCTAGCTGGTCCTAGATAGGGATGACATGAAATTAACTGCGGGTCTAAGGCCATTGTGTAGGCCCTAGACCCATCCATTATGTGTATCGGCATAGCCTACACCAAGCCCTAGAACCGAATACTAATGCGAAAAGTAAGGTTAGAGGAACCCTGCGATCTAGGCTAAAACATCAAAGCCTCTATTCTACTGTACTATTCTATACTACTACTCCTACCTTCCGGGCTTAAATTGACTAGGGTAGGCCTAACACTTGTGCTATGACTGGTCGTAATTGGCCCTACAGAAAATACTAGGGACTTACTACGCCTGGGCCCTAGGCCCCTAGCGCAGTGTTTGACAGGACTGTCACCCACCAATGTAAAGAAGGTTAGGTTGGTTTGCAGGCCAACATGTACACGGCTGACGGCTGGAAAAATCGGAAGGCTGTGCCACAACAGCTGTGCCAAGAGGAGGCAAAATTTAAAATAGTCCTTTACGAATAACATATTTTCGTACGGTCATATGGATGCCGGCTATACGGTGGAATAGAGTCCTTGTAATCCAGCCTTCATAGTAAGCTTACGCAAAAGTATGGGCTAGGGCCTAGCCTAGGCCATGGCTAAGCCTAACTACGCCTACGACAAACTGAGCAATTTGAAGATTATTTGGTAAAGTTATTGAACCTAGATAGTTTATTATTGTTCTGCATACCTTGTTATGTGATCTACGTGTAACAAATAACATCTAAAATGCATCATTTTATTGTTATTAAATATAAAAGAGCTGAGGCGGTATTGATATGAAACAAGTCCGCCATTTGTAATTTGAGCTTTTTTATAGGTGACAACTCGTAACGCGAGTTCCTTTGCTCACGCTAAATATTTGTCACTGTAGTTATCGTTGTCTATAGAGAAGAGATGTCACGAGTTACGTGGTCGGAACTTTAAAATAGTTGTCACAGAATTGAGATAACGATAGAGAGCTCATGAGCTTTCTATAGAAATCGATTGATCGCACTGCTGGTACTGTTAAAATATGCAGCCTCTTAAAGATTGGTTTGCAGGACGTTTGCAGGACGACAAAAAAATATTTTTTGCCAGTTTTGCACTTTTTTTTTTTTTTTGCAAAATAAGCATTTTTTTTTTGCATACATAATTCTTAGGGTTGAGGGGTTTGTGTCTAAAACGCAACATCGGGTTTCGAATGATAAACCGGAATTTTAGTGAAAAATTTTTTTTTTGGAATTTTAAAGTTTTTATTACAAGGTACTTTGTAAACAGAAAAATAAAATACTTTTCCAGATATTGTTGATAACTTTAGTTTAAAATACAACATAATTAGGAGTTATTATGTTTAAAAGTAACTAGATTATGCTAAAAATAAAATAAACACATATTTTGTTTTCAGAAATTTCACTATTAGGCCTACTACTTAGTCATACATCTTATTGTATGAGATGGTCTTACACAATGATAACTAATTATTGCAACCTGGAGTCTAGGGCTACCTTCTAACAACACATAGTTTAGGCATAGGCACCTCGTGACCTACTGAGGTCAGCATTCACAACTTTGTTTGTTTGGCATTACAACCATTTGAATTATTATTTCTAGGCCTGGTAGTGATTTTTCAATTTTCTTTTACTGTTAGCTAGGTTCATACTGTACTAAGATAATATGTGGTTACTAAATTATTTTCATAATAGTCACTAAAAGTTATTGGAAAAAAAATATTTACAACATGTAGGCCTAGACAACAACAACATTTAGAAACACCATTTAGTGCAATGACTACAACAGTAGGCCTTGGTCTACCTAACCAGGCCTATCGATGGAATTCTTGAAAACAGTTCTTTGATTTTTATTTACTACAATTCAGGATTAAAAAAAAAAAAAAAAAAAGTCCGCCCCAACCGGGAATCGAACCACGGATCTCCCACATTCCAGATGGACGTCTTAACCACTTGACCATCAGGACGGGTACATTTTAAGCTCTGAAATTGTAGTTGCATTATACATCTGAATGGATGGAACAGTACTGCAACGAATATCTGCTGCCTTTGAACTGACCACCAACAATTTGTTGAGGCAGAGGTGAACATCATATTTGATACACCTTATGACGGTTATCCCTGTGCACATGGGATTCTTGCAGCGCTGACGTTTCTCGTTGACTTCTGGCCAATAACCAACACCGTCGCGTCTGACATCATGGTTGGGAATTAGTTTTGCAGGACCACGTTTACATTTGTTTTCAAACAAGCTGTCAACAGATCCAGCAGAGGTAGGACGGCCCCGCTTCCTTGATAGAGATAAATCTTTTCCTCTTCGACATAGAGAGTCCGCTAATGCGAGCCTGAACTCAAATTGGTCAAGCCAATTCTTTGTAGGGAACCCCTCTGCCTTACAGTCTCGCCGGTATTTCAACCATGAATTTACAACTACTAGATCCAAAAAGTGGAAAAAGAACCGCAAATAGTATTTTTTTGAGCGCAGCTTGATACGGTAATATGCAATTTGTGCATCGAGTAGGTCGACCCCACCCATGAATGTATTACTAGGAAAACGCTAAAGTCCCGCCGCGTTGATGGATGAGCTTTTTAAAGGTTTTAGTTTGCGTGGGATATCTTTACTTTTGCAAGTGCTTTGTTTTGCTGCCTACGCATTGTAGGTGAATGTTGTCAAGTTTCTTTTGTTTCTTGTCAATTAATATTATTTACCGTAAAAAACTTGTATTAAAAGCTTTATTTCTATGGATTCTGGCTAAATTTTTCCACTTTTTCTTTCAAAAGGTACTACAACCATATGTCCATGTATAATATGAACGTTGTAGCCCCACCCGTTTGGTCAGAATTGGCCCAAATGGCACGAAAATATCGCACAAAAAGTCAAAAAACGTATATTAAAAGCTTTATTTCTCTCGATTCTGGCTAACTTTTTCAACTTTTTCTTTCAGAAAGCAATACATCACCATTACCTTAATGTCCATGTGAAATATGAACGTTGTAGCCCCACCCATTTGGTCAGAATTGGCCCAAATGGCACGAAAATATCGCACTAAAATCGAAAAAAATCGTAAAAGTACGATATTCATGAGAAATTTTCTTCGATTGTACCCAAAAACGTGGCAAGTCTAAGTTCAGAGAAAACGAAGGTCGTGTCAAATTTTCATCAAGATCGCATATGCCGTTTTCCCGGTAGAGAGCGAACAAACAGACGGAAAAACAAACAAACAAACAAACAAACAAAAAAACAAAAAAAAAAAAAAAAACGGAGCTAAATTTTTTGGGGGGTCGGTGAAATTGAAGTCTTCGCTTCGCTCATCCAATAAACATTCACAGCTGCAGGCTTTTTAACTTCAACATACTCCTTCTTCTTTCTATCATACCGTTCGGTAACGCCGATGGGATGGGCACTTGAAAACGTTGTTAGCAGTGTAACAGCTTTACTATCAAGCCATTTGATAGCCCTCATCTCAACACCTTCCACCGTTGTCTCCTTCTCCTGATAGGATCCACGACCTTTTTTTTTTAAATCGGCATCGGGTATCAAAAGACTATTTTGCAACCGATTGCAACGAACTGTGCCTAACGCACCAATGCCCTTCTTGTTCAGCTCAACCATTAGAAGGGTTGATGTGAACCAGTTGTCACAGTACAACAGGAAACCCTGATTTTGGGGAATAATGTTTGCCAACTGCAAGACAATATTCGAGCTTGCCCCAATATCGCGGTGGAAATCTTTAGCCTCAATTTTGCCCGTGTAAATGTCAAAATTGTAAACAAAGCCATTGATATCACATAGTGCAAATATCTTGTATCCCCACTTGTGGGGTTTGCTAGGATTGTATTGTTTCAGGCTAGAACGTCCTCTAAACGGGACAATTTGTTCATCGACCGAGAGCCTTTGTCCACTAAAAGTATTATTTTGGCATCGGTTTATCAACATTTCTACAAATGGACGAATTTTAAAAAGTCGATCACGATTCGGATCATTTACTGGCATATCCGTGTTGTCGTTGAAGTGAAGATATTTTTTATTTCTAAAAATCGATCTCTCGACATAACATCAGCCACTTGTGACACTCGACTTTCTTTGGCCCAATACGCACGCACACGGTGTAAGTCAAATATTGACATGTACACAACCATGCCAATAAATTGTTCCAATTCAGATTTGTTGAGGTTATGGGGCTTGTTAGGATTTAACTGAATTGCATAGAGGTTACTCTGTTCAACAATGAGGTCTAGCACTTCATCATCAAAATAATGATGGAAATATTCCATTGGGTCTTCAATACTATCACTATCATATGTATATTGCCAAGCAGGAATGGCCTTGGCAGTAGTTGGGTCATCACCCAGCTGTCTCCAAATTAGAGGCCTAGCCCTAGCGTTACCTGGTAACTGTTCTTCGTCTGATGAACCTGCAGTGTCTTCAGAGCATGAAGATATGCTAGGCCTACGCCCAGGTCTAGCCCTAGGCCTAGGCCTAGCAGTTGCTGGTTGCTGTAGGCCTACATAGTCCTCATCCTCATTGTTGCTTTCGGGCAGATTGCTGTCATCGCTGTCATCTGGTGGAATAACAACATGCTGCGTGACCCTGTCTCTTCTGCACGTGCGTAGTTGTCGTTCAGATGCCATCTGCAACGAAATAATAGTGGTTTAAATAAAATATAACATAGAAGAAAGAACCTAACCTCACTTGTCAAAAACTGGTATCAATGCCTGCTGTTGCGTTTAGACACGAACTAAACAATGGCCTAGTTACCGCCTACTTTGTTGAAATATTATATTCTTATGATTGCAATATGTTATTATATGTGTAATCTAAATGAAAATTAATTTATAACTTACCGTAATCAGGAATACTTCATGTAAATAAACACGGCTTGTCTTCAAAGTTGACGTCTTCCTATAATAGGCCACAACAACATTTGGCGCTTGTTGAAGTTGTGTTAATATAGCTCCGAGACTGAAGAAATTCGACTTTTCGATATATCGATTTATACCGAGTGGGTGCGTGCATAAACCAAAACTTACTAACACTTAAATGACAGTCGAATAGTAAATAAAGCGGTACGTTGCGAAATCGCAACAATAGGTCTCAAGTGGTTATGGCTCTGACTATCCTTTTTTGCTGAAGTTATACTCAGTTTACTGTTCTACCATTTTCCCAGATCAGTATACCATATTTCAGTATGGAGTACACATAACCATAGTATGTTGAGAGTGTTGCCTTTTGGTCACACAGGTGGCAAATTTAGGGTTACCAACTTAACAGGAATGAAATTCTGGACAAAGCCTCTTAGGAGGAGGGGGGGGGGGGGGGGGGGGGGGGGGCACACTACTTTTTTTTACTACAACCGCTCATTTCACTCAACTAAAGAACTTTGGATTTTGTTTTGGAAGTATGGAACACAGGATCAACTTATAGAAATTAGAGTGTTGTGAATTATGAACATCTTAGGAGTTGAATTTGTTTAATAATTTTAGTAATGATATCAAGGATATTTAGATATCGGCCTAGCAATACAAAATTCAAAACGCGAACATAACCAAACAATGAACATCGCAAGCACAAGTACACAGTTCACCGCTCAAATCGTACGTGCCGACTGTCCAGACAAAAGAAATGTGTTTGTGCCTGTGCCACCATCTTGAGGACAAAGAGCAGCTGATTCGCATTTTAACTTAATATTGTTAGTTTCTTTATATTTACTTTTGCCTGTCTATTTTAACAATATTCCACATAATTTAGATATATTTTTAGAGTTGAGAATTTGATTTGAAAGGTGGCATTTCTTCACTAGACGTACTTTATGTCTATATTTCGTAGCCCTTGCCTCTTCTCGGTTAACCTCACTACTTTTAATTTTGTTATACATTTTTTTCAGGGTAGATTTCATTGAGACAAGTTCTGAATCAGGTTTGACCATGCCACTTAGTCTTTTTGAGAGGGAAACATGTTAAAAAGGATATTGACCTTTGAGATGAAGCATTCAAACATTTTATTTACCTCTGTGGATCGATAAACTGCAGCCCATGTCTCTTCAGACAGTGTATACCAAAAATTACTGATATTTTCATCATTCAATATTCTTCTATAAAAATTTCCTGTTGTTTAAATAGCCTGGGCTTATTTTTGCCGTCCAAATTACCATGAATTTCTTGTGCTAGGTGATCAGAGAACCATGGTTGGAATAAAACTAACACATGTATCAGCCTTATTTAGGTTTGTTACAATGTTGTCAATACATGGCCCCTTGCCCATACAGACATCCCATCTAGTGACCTCATTTATCAGAGCACTTACTCCATAATTATTAAGAGAGCATTTCCATTTGACTCTGCCGGAAAAAATTGTCACTCGTTTTGTTTTTGTTTTGTTTTTGTTTTTTGTATGTCTCGCCATAACGTTCGAACGGAGGCTCGGATCGATTTGAAATTTTGACCATCCGCAAGCTTTGTTCTCGATTGAATGCCATTAGTTTTGTGGCAAAATCGTTCAAAAAGTTAAAAAGTTACATTAAAGTTAATCGAAATTTTTTTTTCAAACTAAACGGCGACAAAATCTGAGGTGGCCAAATCATTTAGAATGTCCGTCCGGTCACGAATATGATAATTTTATTTTGATCCGATAAGTAGTGTTAATGGAAATTACATTATAACAAAAGTAACGTTGCCATGGCAACGAAAAGACTCGTGAAGTTTCTAATGCACTGCCACCTAGAAGTAATCAAAATACTTTTGAGGAAGAGTGTATTATTTGTCGCCAAAGAGTTTAAATAGTTTTCCCAAGGAGTCAAGGTCCTCTAGATGGCGGTGGATTTTATCCACAAAGTAAAGGTTTACACACGGGTTTACCCAAATACCTTGGCAATAATAAATAATATTGGAAACATGGCCCTGTGGACAGCGAACGTCGCAAATTTTAAAATTTAAAAAAATGTGCAATGTGGGTCTAGCTATAGCACGTGCTCGCTTATCAACGCGTCCAACTGAGCGTTTCCTAGTTATATAGGTATGTTACTACATCATTTTTTTCTACTGCTACATTTCAGGGAGCTAATAGTATGCCTACCCACACATGATGATGGGGATTTTGAAGGTAGTTACCTTAAGCAAGATTTCCTCTAATCCTGCAACATCTTTAGGAGATGGTGCTCTGTATATACTAGCAACAATAACACAGTCAAACCCTGATTGTTTGTCAATTATACTTATGGCTGAAGCTTCCAAAACCTTCTAAACACTAATTTTACTTACTGACTTGAGCTCTGTATAGGCACTAGCTATATATATATTTATATATATGTTTTGTCTTAAGCTTTCGTGATCCATGATTAATGTTTTAAGTATCTTTACGGTAAATAATCACGCACAGTATTATAGAAAATAACTTTTAATCCCAACGTTTCAGAAAAACTATGTTTCCATTTTCAAGGGACGGGTAAAACAAAAATTCAATAAAACAACAACAGCATTATAAAAATAAACAAATAGAAACAAAAAACACACTACCTTGCAAACATAGAAAATAACAAAGATCCAATTGCAGTGAACCTAAAATCAAATCACTTGGTTGCATTGTGAGTGTGACTTCTTGTGACCATTCTAGCAGGCCTATCGCTGTCTTCATGTCTTGGTACCACAGGCGGCTCAGTCTCATACTTTTCAAGAGCTACAGTATGACTTCTAGTCATTCTGCTGGATTCCAAATTTCTAGACAAGATGGTTTTTCATAGTTTTTCTGAAACGTTGGGATTAAAAGTTATTTTCTATAACACTGTGCGTGATTATTTACCGTAAAGATACTTAAAACATATATCTGTATATATATATATATATATTAGATTTAAATGGAAATATATGTTTTAAAGTAAAACTGCGTGTGGTTATATAATAAAATAATATTTTATTTCCGACGTTTCACTAGGGTTTCACCTAGCTTTATCAAGGTTTAAAAAAAAATGATAAAGCTAGGTGAAACCCTAGTGAAACGTCGCAAATAGAATATTATTTTATTATACTAGGAAACGCTCAGTTGGACGCGTTGATAAGCGAGCACGTGCTATAGCTAGACCCACATTGCACATTTTTTTAAATTTTAAAATTTGCGACGTTCGCTGTCCACAGGGCCATGTTTCCAATATTATTTATTAAGCGAGCGTTTCCATTTGACTCTGCCGGAAAAAATAGTCACTGGTTTTGTTTTTGTTTTTTTGTTTTTTGTTTGTATGTCTCGCCATAACGTTCGAACGGAGGCTCGGATCGAGTTGAAATTTTGACCATCCGCAAGCTTCGTTCTCGATTGAATGCCATTAGTTTTGTAGCAAAATCGTTCAAAAGGTTAAAAAGTTACATTAAAGTTAATCGAAAGTTTTTTTTTCAAACTAAACGGCGACAAAATCTGAGATGGCCAAATCATTTAGAATGTCCGTCCGGTCACGAATATGTTAATTTTATTTTGATCCGATAAGTAGTGTAGATAGAAATTACATTATAACAAAGTACGGTTACCATGGCAACGGAAAGTCGCGCAGCTTTTTTGGCTCATGATTGCAGTCGAACGGAGGCTCGGATCGATTTGAAATTTTGACCATCCGCAAGCTTTGATCTCGATTGAATGCCATTAGTTTTTGGCAAAACCGTTCAAAAAGTTAAAAAGTTACATTAAAGTTAATCAATTTTTTTTTTTTCAAACTAAACGGCGACAAAATCTGAGGTGGCCATATCATTTAGAATGTCTGTCCGGTCACGAATATGTTAATTTTATTTTGATCCGATAAGTAGTGTAAATGGAAATTACATTATAACAAAAGTAACGTTGCCATGGCAACGAAAAGACGTGCGAAGTTTCTAATGCACTGCCACCTAGAAGTAATCAAAATACTTTCGAAGAAGCACTGTATTATTTGTCACCAAAGAGTTTAAATAGTTTTCCCAAGGAGTCAAGGTCCTCTAGATGGCGGTGGATTTTATCCACAAAGTAATGATTTACACACGGGTTTACCCAAATACCTTGGCAATAATAAATAATATTGGAAACATGGCCCTGTGGACAGCGAACGTTGCAAATTTTAAAATTTAAAAAATTGTGCAATGTGGGTCTAGCTATAGCACGTGCTCGCTTATCAACGTGTCCAACTGAGCGTTTCCTAGTATTTGTTTTATACATATGTGGTGATGCAAATTGAAACGTATCACTATATCGTTTTATTCACCGTAAAATTATTAAGCGAGCGTTTCCATTTGACTCTGCCGGAAAAGTCACTGTTTTTTTTTTTGTTTTTTTGGTTGTTTGTTTGTTTGTTTGTATGTATGTATGTCTCGCCATAACGTTCGAACGGAGGCTCGGATCGAGTTGAAATTTGGACCATCCGCAAGCTTCGTTCTCGATTGAATGCCATTAGTTTTGTGGCAAAATCGTTCAAAAAGTTAAAAAGTTACATTAAAGTTAATCGAAAGTTTTATTTTAAAACTAAACGGCGACAAAATCTGAGGTGGCCAAATCATTTAGAATGTCCGTCCGGTCACAAATATGTTAGTTTTATTTTGATCCGATAAGTAGTGTAGATGGAAATTACATTATAACAAAAGTAACGTTACCATGGCAACGAAAAGTCGCGCAGCTTTTTTGGCTCATGATAGCGGTCGAACGGAGGCTCGGATCGAGTTGAAATTTGGACCATCGGCAAACTTCGTTCCCGATTGAAAGCCATTAGTTTTGTGGCAAAATCGTTCAAAATGTTAAAAAGTTACATTAAAGTTAATTGAAATTTTTTTTTTTAAACTAAACGGCGACAAAATCTGAGGTGGCCAAATCATTTAGAATGTCCGTCCGGTCACGAATATGTTAATTTTATTTTGATCCGATAAGTAGTGTAGATGGAAATTACATTATAACAAAAGTAACGTTACCATGGCAACGAAAAGTCGCACGAGGTTCGCACTATGCACTGCCACCTAGAAGTAATCAAAATACTATCGAGGAACCAGTGTATTATTTGTTACCAAATAGTTCAAATAGTTCAAATAGTTTTCCCAAATAAATGATGTCAAGGTCCTCTAGATGGCGGTGGATTTTATCCGCAAAGTAAAGGTTTACACACGGTTACCCAATATTTTGCAATAATAAATAATATTGGAAACATGGCCCCGTGGACAGTGAACGTCGCAAATTTAAAAATTTAAAAAAATTGCAATGTGGGTCTAGCTATAGCACGTGCTCGCTTATCAACGCGTCCAACTGAGCGTTTCCTAGTTATTGCCAAGGTATTTGGGTAAACCCGTGTGTAAACCTTTACTTTGTGGTTAAAATCCACCGCCATCTAGAGGACCTTGACTCCTTGGGAAAACTATTTAAACACTTTGGTGACAAATAATAGACTGCTTCCTGGAAAGTATTTTGATTACTTCTAGGTGGCAGTGCATTAGAAGTTCGCGCGTCTTTTTCGTTGCCATGGCAACGTTACTTTTGTTATAATGTAATTTCCATTTACACTACTTATCGGATCAAAATAAAATTAACATATTCGTGACCGGACGGACATTCTTAACGATTTGGCCACCTCAGATTTTGTCGCCATTTAGTTTAAAAAAAAACTTTCGACTAACTTTAATGTAACTTTTTAACTTTTTGAACGGTTTTGCCAAAAACTAATGGCATTCAATCGAGAACAAAGCTTGCGGATGGTCAAAATTTCAAATCGATCCGATCCTCCGTTCGAACGTTATGGCGAGACATACAAACAAACAAAAAAAAACAAAACCAAAAAAAAGAAAAACAAAACAAAACCAGTGACTAATTTTTCCGGCAGAGTCAAATGGAAACGCTCGCTTCGCTCGCTTAATAACCACACGCAGTTTTACCTCAAAACATATATTTTCATATATATATAAATATGCAAGCACTGCCATTTTTAATTTAATTCTACTTGTTGCACTAGCACATGTGTAACCTTGAATATGAAATGTGTCAAATTCTATTTCTTGCATGCCGTGTGTTCAGTCAAGCACACGATATCGAATTTGGTTTCATTCACAAACATTTCAAGTTCGTCCCGCTTGTTCCTTAGACATTGAATGTTTAGATGTAAGATTCAAAATTCTAGGATACTTGTACCTATGGGGTGATATTTAGTGCTGCTAGTGCCCGAAAAGGGTGGACTGGGTCGGTTGGGTTTTCTTGCACCAGAGGAATTGTATATTGGTTTATATATACGAGAGGAGTTGTTATTGTTGTATTTAGACAAACTTGTTGACCACAGGTCAGTAAGACCACAGCTATCTGAAGTGAGCTGGGTTAGCGTCAGGGCCTCATCATCTTCATCGCCTGGGAATAGGTCGTCTGTGGAGGCTTTTGACGTAGCTGATGTTTTGGTCAATGGTTTCAGGGGTGGTATCCATGGCACCTGGGCTGGCATTGCTATGCATGTGACTGGCACCTGGGGTTTTATTGTGTAGTAGGTACTTATATTGGCAAAAGATAGATGGAGACGTTGTTTAGGATTAGGACCCATATTTCAGATTGTACGTCCAAGTTTGGTCTAGGCTAGGTTATAAATACAATTTCGTGGAATGTCAAATGATAATTGATCGTTATACCCACAACAATTCAATAGTAATAAATTATTTGATATTGATGAATGATTAATGAATAATGATCAATAATAAATAAAATAAATAAATTTGTATTTAAGAGTCAACTAGTGTTGGCCTAGGGTATTATCAATGTAAATCATTTCTTAATTAATACTATTGAATATAGATCAAAACTACTGATAAATGATTTTTTTTCAGTTCTTTAGATTTGTATTTCTCAATTGAAGAAAGTGGATAATTGTATGAATAACACTAGGAATGCTTATAAATTATTGACTTAAATTATCAACCAAATAAAAATCACAATGTAAATTGAAATGAAAATATTAATTTATATCAAACCAGGAGTGCGATTCTATAAGATCGTTATGGATAACGTGAATGATCGCTATCGTTATAACAAAATCATTTGTTGTGCTCATTTACCATTATTGTAAATTCTGGCTCAGCCAATCAAAACAAAAGTCGTAACGAAATCAAGTATGCAGTAATATTTTTTTACATCTACATGACCGTGAACCGAAAATTTAACAAGCATTTATATCAATACCTTTTAAATCCTCGTTATCAATCGTTAAGATATCAACCGCAAACAACATAAAAGTATATATGATACTCATGCCAATTATCACTGCATACTTGATTTCGTTACGACTTTTGTTTTGATTGGCTAAGCCAGAATTTACAATAATGGTAAATGAGCACAACGAATATTTTTGTTTTAACGATAGCGATCATTCACGTTATCCATACGATCTTACACAATCGCACTGCAGGACTCTATATCGAACGGGAATAATTAATTATTTGACATCCCTATTTGTGTTTATAGCTAAATTTCTTTTTAATTACCTTTGGAAATGAAACTGGAAACAAATGAATGAAACTCTTCCAAACATTACCAGACATTCAAAGGGACTAGTGGTGTGGCGCATTTTATTTCCCTAAAATGTAATATATGATACTATAACGTACAGCCGCGATCAGATGTGAATCAAGGAGTCTAGAACAGCGGTTCTCAACCTTTTTTCTGCTGCGACACACATGTTGAGTACGTTCCCAAGCGCGACACACATGTTGAGTACGTTCCCGTGCGCGACACACCTACGTGGGTGTACCCATATTTCAACGAAATAATATTTAACCGGCTTAAATGAACGTTACTTCATGGTTAAATTTTGCAAATTCAACACAAACAACAAATCAACAGTAATTTACCAATTTGTGCCAATGTTATCAATGTACAAACGTCACATGCTTCCTCATCAGTGGGATACCTGGGACTGATGTAATTCACACATTTTCTCAGTACGAGGGCGAATGGTAGACATACTGACGCACATCTCACTATCAACATCAAGGAGTCTCGAACTGTTCTTTGAGTTGATTGTTTTTTAACCCGAGAGTAGTCGCGTGTGGTCTTTTAGACCGACTTTTTTTTTCAACAGTTGGTATTTGTACAGCGCGCATGCGTGGCTTGTCTAGTTCTGCCTACCTTCCCAAAATAGCTTTGTGAAGCCAGTGTGCAATACGCGAGTCGGTGTTCTGCAGAACTTCAACTAAGATAAGAGGTCCTGTTCGGTTGCTTGGTCTTTTCGACCGCTGCGCGACTACTAATGGAGGCAAAAATATGCATACTCAAATCACTATTATGAGACATGTATTTTGTTAGTGTAGGTTGATTTTTCTTCAACATACAGTGTTGGCATAATATTACTGTCTTGGCTTACTAATAATTAGAACTACAGGGTGTTTCAAAACATATTTTTATACTTTTTTGTAGGTTTGCAACATTCTGTGTTTGATTATTTATTGATTATTAATTGATAATTGATTAATATAACCATGTATGCTGTCACATATATGATAAATTATCTTATATTGGTAATCAAAACGTCATCCTAACGTTATTAGCCCATAATAAATAATGCGGTCTAAAGGACCGGGCGCAACTACTAACGTTACAAACAGGGGCGCGACTACTCTCGGTTAAAGTTGAGAAAGCTGCCTCACATAGGTATTTAGTGGAGAAGGGAAGTAAAACACAGAGCATTGTTAACAATTGCAGGATATTCATTTTAAAGTGATCCAACATGAATCAAGAGAGATCTCTTGAAATCTTGATTTTTGAGTTGTCCCTATATGAAGTAACTACAATCAACTCTTCTTTTTCTGGATACGTTAGGTCTGACGCGTCGTTTATGTGCTCAACAGAACTGCAAATGGAGAGATAACCCATTCTATTCCCTTTGTTGAAATAAAAGAAAAGTATTTCTTCAAACCCTGCTGAAGGCAGGTCAAGTGTTGAATTATATCTTTCTTGAATTGATCTTTAGATTTTATTTCCAACTTACTTGCGGCATTCATTGCAGCTGGAAAAATTGATATATTGCCTTCCTTTATTGCTCATGTACACAACACTATTTTGTTTTTCAAAAAGCAAGATTAGAAAGGTAGCATTCAAAATGCATAGCGATATTTACTTTTTCACACATGCGCGCAACCCGGCACCTCCACCATTTGTACGAATTGGGCCGATACATTTTTACCAAATAGTAAACTTAAGTCAGAATTTCTGGTACTCTCACATCCCTAGCTGTCACTCACTTTCAATTCACCCCTAGAACTTTGGCAGTATATAGCGTTCATTTTAGTGGCATTTATGAATATACTTCAATATAACAATAAATAAACAAAATACTTGCGACACACCTCACAACTGATCGCGACACACTAGTGTGGCGACACAGTAGTTGAGAACCGCTGGTCTAGAAGATACCTACCATTATCGACGTCGCTCATGAATATTCGGTTTTTATTTTTATTTATTTATTTATTTAACGTCTATCCTATTCAGTTATAAAAACTGATTTACAAAGGAGGACAACTAAATAAATCTAATTACATAGATGCAGAAACAACAATAAATTACATTTTCGTAAATATTTGAAATAGTAGCATTACAACAACAATGCATTTAACACAAGAATTTTGGTAACAAATTGAATGATATTATATGCATTCAATGAATGAATCAAATATAAAAAAGGGTGGAGAATGAAAAGAAAAGAAAAGTAAGGAAAAGAAAAGAAAAGAAAAGAAAAAAAAAAAAAAAAAAAAAAAAAAAAAAAAAAAACATTAAAAAAGAAAAACGAAAAGAAAAAAACTGATTATTAGACGATCCCACTCAAACGAATATGAGGTTTGCCAAAAATCAGGAACAGCAAATCAGGGAGTATAATCAAACTTTCGCGGAAGAAACCACCGAACGCGAAATCTTTATTCTTGGGTTCAATCTTCATTTTGTGTTCAAATCTTGACTCATATATATAATTATATCAGATATATAATTATTTAAAAATTTCATGTCAAACTGATCACAGCAATGATACAGGACACCTAAATCAAGTTGCAAGCTCCATCATTGGGCGGCAACCAGACAATCTAGGCAGAAAAATATAGTTGAAAATACATTGTTTATATCATAATCAAAGCAATAATGAACAAACAAAGAGAAAAGCAAAATCAATTATAAGAGCTTATGAAGGTAAATTAACATTACACAAACACACAGACAATAACTTACAAATAAATAGTAAAAATCAATTTTCAATCATTTCAATCGTTCTGGCGTCGTTATATTCACAGAACCATCACTCGATGACATCATCTAACAGGCCGTGGGAAAACATGGCGGACCTATTTTACTTTAGCATTTGGCCTATTGGGACTTTTTAAACACTGGGCCCTGGGCGTAGTTAAGATTAGAACAAGGTTTGTATATATTTATGGATTCACCAAACACTGCAGAACCTTAGCGCAGGCTTATTTCTAGAGTAAGCTGTCTACTTCTTGCCCATTCGCAAGGTGCTAGCTTAGTGTGATTTTAAATGCGCCTTTTAGAACAAATTCGAGATTCACTTAGTGAGTGTCTGTAGAAGATTACCCTTGATTTACTTCTGAAGCCTATGTTCCATCAATCAAAGTTGTAGGTGGTTGATTTTCTTCAACAGCCTGACATAAAAGTTTGTTAATTTAGTTTTTATGTTAGGCCATTGAAAATAACCAACACTCTACAACATCGATTGATATATCGTTTCAATATTAATATTTTACATTGAATTGTTTGTGGACTGGGGAAATCTAGAAAACGCGCTCTGGAATTATCGTTCAATAATGCAGTCACCATTTTGATTTTATTTTCTTACTTTTATTTTTTCATAGTATGCCTACATCAAGTATGTAAATAATTTAGATTTTATAGGTATCTAACAAAAACACATCTCTAATAATATTCTTTTACTATCACATTGTCGTCCTTGGTCTGCAGATTGATCTTGATTACTCCGAAGTTTGCCTACGCTCGGCACTCGATGTGATCATGTATTATCTGGCAGTGGATTACCTGCAACAACCAAATGGAATGCTTGTTTAGGGCCTGATTTTTTCTATGTTAAATAATTGACTTGCAAAAGGTAAAGCTTTATCAGTTTGCCACTTGGTAGGGCTAGTTTAGGAAGTAGAGAGCGTCTCTAGGTGATAGTTGATTTATTTAAGGTTTAGGATTGGGCCTTATGGGCTTTTAATATATAAATAATAAAGATTAAAATGATATTTTTATTTAGTACATTTTATATTTTTAATATATAAATAATAAAGATTAAAATGATATTTTTATTTAGTACATTTTATATTGAATAACTGTTCACTTTCCATGCATTTTCACAACAAACTAAAGTAGGCGAAGGAAGTTTCACGAATGTAGTTTCAAATTTACACCATAGATAGTGTTCGTTAAGGGGGCAGAAACTTTTTTTATGGACTGGAAGTCATGACCGTATTTCGTGGACTTGTGACAAGCAGTCTCACATACATCTAGCCGGTGGTGATCTGGAATTAAGTAAGCAAAGCAAAAGCAGTTTTAATGAATTATTAATAGTATTTTGGAGGTTTAGAAATGGTTGGTTTGCAGTAAGTGCATTATTTCTTGTTATGAGAGACATTAATACTGACAACTATATTTAAGTGTCTCGCTGGTACATATTTATTTCTGGGGCTTTTCTGTCGAGGTGGTGTACAACATTATCTGTTGATGTTTCAAAGACCATGTTGTCTTCTTTATCAGGACTTGAAATATGATATGGGAAGTTAATGAATTGACGCTTGTTTCTTATTCTTTTTTTCCCTATCGTTACTAACTTATTATATAATTTTTCATTGGTGCCTAAAGCTTCCTAAATTCACTGCCAGATTGTCATTTGCCAGACACTTTTCTATTTCGTTGTCTTCCACCGGCAGTATCTCTTGGACTGGGTCTATGATGTCTTCTCCATCAGGGCTGACTTCTTTAATCTATATATTGATCCTAATTTAGTGACCGACTTAAGAACAGGATCCCACGCACTGCCAAGGACATAACAGTGATCTATATTGAAGTTGTTAAGATGTTTTGTTTTCATTTCTATTGCCTCCCCAACTACTCTTGGCAATGTTGCATCTATGTATCTACACAGAAGTTTGGTCAAATTGTATTCTATGATCCAATTCTAAAGCATGATCAGCTACAGCAGACAGGTGTTGATGTCTTCGCAAATCGTTCTCTCAAATTGCCTTGGGTGCTTAACCAATAGTTTACCAGTTTCTGGAAATGCTCCCAAATAATGTTGTTGGTCTTGTAGTTAGAGGCTCTGCTTCCAATGCAGAAGGTCCAGGGTTCGATTCCCGTTAAGGGTAGAAGTTTATTAACTTCTGATATGGTATTAAGACCATCAATTATTGGCTTAAGAATGTGTAAATGGTGATTTAGGAGCCGTCCTAGCAACTAGCCACATATTACATTTTAAAGGTTGTTTCGAATCAGCCTTGTTGATTCTGGCACTGTCCATGGGTGGAATCATGTCCAGCTTGATTGATGGTGTTTCCTACTGAAATATGCCGGTCTCTAGTTGGTCATAGTTCGCTCGTCGATGGTGTCGGCGCCTGCAGGGTTGGCATAGTCTGCTTTAAATTTAGTGTCCCCCACTGAAAATCAGTTATGTGAACGAGTGGGTAGACTTTACATATGAATTTATTGGATGAGCGTAGCGAGCGAAGCGAAGATTCCATTTCACTACACTGGAGAAAAAAATCCGGAATGTTTTTTTCTTTTTCTTTTTGTATTTTTGTGTGTTTGTTAACACGATTCCGGCTAAACCGATATTCCAATTGAGATGAAATTTTCTGGAGGCCTTCGAAATCTCTGAACTTAGAACTGCCACGTTTTTGAGCGCAATCGGAAAATTATTTCTCATTTAAATCACAATTTTACGATTTTTTTCGATTTTTTAAAAAATTCTTCGACTTATAACACCTACATGCTTTATTTGATTTGAATGATTTTTTCACAGAACCTTAATTTTACAAATTTAGATATTCGTGTGAAATTTGAGCGCAATCAAAAAATTATTTCTTACGAAAATCGCAATTTTTAGATTTTTATTTTTTTTAAACTACGGATTAATTAAAAAAATTAAAATTTAAGTTAATTCTTTATTTAATTAATTTAATTAAAAAAACTTCGACTTAGCGATGATTTTTTCATAGAACAACAGAAAATCCGCATAACACATGGCAGCTCAATGCACCAATTACGCTCATCCAACAACGCGCCTGAAAAAGCGTTTGCGAAGCTTCCTAGTTTATTTATATTGTTCCCTCAAAACCCTTCCTCTTGAGTTCTTCACACTTTTCACCTTGGTATCTTTCCTGCATGTTGAGCGCACCTCTCTTCAATACTTAAAAATAATGCACACGATTGATATTCAACAATCAGTTATTTATTTATTTATTTATTTAATGTCGGTCATGATTTGTTCCAACGATTCCACACAACTTAGCTCTGAAATAATTTAATGCTCATTTTACTACGAGACATTAAATCTTGTTTTCTCCATCAGTCATTTAAAGTGACGTTGTAATGACGTAGTCATCATCCATCGCTCTGTTCCGCTTCTGGCAGGGTCGGCTTGTGTTTGGCAAACAAATTTTCCCTCTCATAATCATATCTCCTCCACATCATCACAGCTCTCTCCTCTTCCTAGGCTTTCCCCATCTTCTTCCTTCCAAAGTATTTTAATCACTTACAAAATTGGATGAAATTACCCGAACAAACTAGTGTCTTAAAGAGTACAGACTCAATATTCCACATTCTTATGAAAATGTATCAAAATTCAAAATAAGTATTTTTTTGTTACTTACAGATATTATAAATTTGTTGTTTTGAGGCAAAATTTAATTTTTAATCACCACTTTTTATTTCCTCAACCTTCCTCTAGATAAGCTGTACATCATTGCCAATTTTCTCGCTGACAATTACTACAGTTTGAATTCCTAGATTTTTAGATTACAGTATTGCTAATGCCGTTGCATACATTCTATATTTCTAGCAAGTTTTAGTTACCGGAGTCCATAAAAACTGACCGTACACGGACAGACAGAAAAGTGACCCAGGCAAACCGGCTTCCTACCCCTCCCTCCCTCCAATACACTCAATAAATTTACAAATCTCCTGATGTAACTAGCAACTAACCCACCCCCATCACCAGCACTACCTCCTTAAACCTATAACATACCCCCCACCCCCCCACCACCCAACCATTGTAAAGAAAGTCTTACCCATCATTTCAACCTCCTTATCAAACTACAGAAGTCAAAAGAGTAGGCCTATTATTAATTTATATATTTTTATTGATTTTACGTCTTGTCGTGATATTTCGCCTAATAATTTCACAGTACCTACTTAGTTCCGAAATATTTCGATGTTGAACTATGACTATGAGGCATTGAATCTTGTTTGCTCTGTCAGTCATTTCAAGTGACATTGTAACGAACGTCGTCATCCATTGCCGTTTCCCACTCCTGGCAGGGTCCCGCTAACAAATTTTCTACTTTGTTTCTCTCCTCCACAATCGTATCTCTTCCACACTCCTCTTGTCTCTGTAGGTCTTCTTCCGCCATCTTCTTCCTTTCAAATTCATTTTTATCACTTACAAAAGTGTATGTATAGCTGCAACCGTCATCAGCAGGTGAAAAGTGTTGTCGCTTTAGGCTGGGCTTTATGTCCTCTTATTATTTCCCAGACTGTCAAACCTTCTCCAATCTATACTAAACTAACCAGGCCTTTTTTGTACTTTGTTAACTACAAAATTGTAGGAATTTACCCAGACAAACTGGGGCCCATCTTACAAGTTCAGACCCAAAATTCCATTTTCATATGAAAATAATTTGTTAATTCCTCTGGTAAAGGTCGGATTCCTATGCGACGGCTGATACGACAGCCGCGCAGCGTGAGTCACACTGCTTTATAGGTAAATGAATGGAAAACCCTTTTCCTATGACGCGTCTGTAGCCAGGCGACTGACGCGGCTCTTATGAGACGGTTTTGAGCCGGACGACTCGCCCTGCCTCATGGAGCAGTCTAGCCGCAGCCGCCACGCGATCGGAAGTGTTTTCCTATATTAAAATAATAGAACTATTGTTGTTTTTCGTGAAGCTGAGTGACAAAACGTAATTGAACTGGTCAATAATTCAAGCGGAAAAAATTTTCCCAAACACTGATGCATCGTCCAAAAGATGTCTCTGTATTAGAATACTTTGAAATCCCTCCTCCTCCCTCCCCCAAGTACATTGGTTTAGGGTCACTTCTTTTTAATTGATTTTGCATATTTAGTAACAATTATTCCTCTTCCTCTTCTTCAAAAAAATATGCTACCAACAGTGTTTCCTCCATGCTAATCACGTGGCGACTGAAACAAGAGTCGCGGCATAGGAATTTGAACAAGCGGCTCTGATCGCGCGGCTATAGTAGTTTCAGTCGTCGCATAGGAATCGTACCTTAAAAACCACAAACAAAAATTGTATCAAATAGTCTAAACACAAATTAAATTACAGAAAATAAGCTCGCATAAAAAATAAAATCAGTATTTTTTTTAATTGGATGAGTGACGCAAAGACTTCAATTTCACTGTCCCCCAAAAAAATTTAGCTCTGGTGTTTTTTTTTTTCTCTGTTTGTTTGTTCTCTACCGGGCAAACGGCATATGCGATCTTGATGAAAATTGGAGGGGACCTTCGAAATCACTGAACTTAGACCTGCCACGTTTATGAGAAAAATCGAAGAAATATTTCTCATAAATATCGTACCTTTAAGGTTTTTTTTAGATTTTTAGTGCGATATTTTCGCCGATTCTGACCAAACGGGTGGGGCTACAACGTTCATATTTTACATGTACATTAAGGTAATGGTGATGCATTGCATTTTGAAAGAAAAAGTTGAAAAAGTTAGCCAGAATCCATAGAAATAAAGGTTTTAATATAAGTTTTTTTAGGTATATAATAACAATTAACAAGTAACAATAGAAACTTGGCAACAATCACCTGCAATGCATTCAAAAAGCACTTGCAAAATTAAAGAGATCCCACGCAAAGTAAAAACTTACAAAAAATCTCATCCATCAACGCGACTAAAAAAAAGCGTTTGCGAAGCTTCCTAGTGATAAATTTTGAAATTGCTGTTTTTAAGACTAAATTTAATATTTTGAATCACCAATGTTTTTTCCCTCAACGTTACTCTATCTTAGCTGTACACCATTGTCAATTTTATCACTGTCAATTACTACAGTTTGAATTCCTACATTACAGTATTGTTTTTAATGCCTTTGCGTACATTCCATATTCCTAGCGAGTTTAAGGATTAGTATTTCAACAACATTTCTCTCAAAACTCAATTCAATGTCTCTCGATCGCCGCCCACAGTCGGAAGCGGAGTACATAAAAATAGCCCTTGTAAAACATTCATTCCTTGGGTAACCGCAGGCTCTCCATTTCAATTTTTGACTTTAAAGAACAGGGAAAAATACAAAATTTTCAAAGGGTAAGCTATATATAGTCTTTATAAATTTATTGGACACAAAACTAAACTGATGGTAGAGTGAAACTATTTTGTAGAGTGTGTATGCGGTAGTTGCGTTGAAAAACGACCACAGTTGACTCGCAATTCAAATTTAAAAAATAAGCTTGTGTCAAAATCCCAAATAAGTTATATTTTTGGATGAGCAAAGCGAAGACTTCAATTTCACCGACCCCCCAAAAAATTTAGCTCGGGTGTTTTTTTTTTTTTTTTTTTTCTCTGTCTGTTTGTTCGCTCTCTACCGGGCAAACGACATATGCGATCTGGATGAAAATTTGACAGGCCCCTTCGAAATCTCTGAACTTAGACTTGCCACGTTTTTGGGTACAATCGAAGAAATATTTCTCATGAATATCATACTTTTTTGATTTTTTCGATTTTTGTGCGATATTTTCGTGCCATTTTGCCCATTCTGACCAAACGGGTGGGGCTACAACGTTCATATTTTTTACATGGACATTAAAGGAATTATCTCATCTTGGTTGCACTCCATAGCATATCTTTAACCATTCAATTTCACGGAAAAAGATGTTAGATGCAGCTTGATCGGACATCTGGTTGCTAAGTAAATAGAGTTTTAAAACATCACTGCCACGAAAACTAGTGGCCTAAAAATGACGTCACTGTACGGCCACTCATCGATGTCGACCCGAGCGTGTAGCCGGTCCGCGGCCGGCTCGCGTTTTTGAAGTACTCGGCTTTCAAGACCCAATCAGTCGATTACTCGCAGCTGTGCGTTTCGTTTGTAGAGCACCCAATTATGATGAAGATGATGATATGATGATGATGATGAATTATTATCAATTATGATGATTATTGATTATGATCAAGTATAGCGAGTATACCACGTGCTTCCATTCGTTCGTATGGATAGTGAACTCGCTTTGGAAGGTCTTTCATTGTGGTAAGATTCTAGGGAAACCTGTGTAAAACATGTTATTTTTGTATGTCAAATTTCACATTACATTATCATCTAGGTACCAAATATGAAACAATTATTGTAAAATACGTTTTTAGCAGTACGTTCATGCAGCAATATAATATTCATGTTGTGAATGCAGAATATGTTGTGTGCGTGTGTGTTTTTGGGGGGGGGGGGGGGCGGCATCTCAATCTATCTTCATTTGTGTTTTCTTTACTAGAAATGATCTGTTTTTTGTTTGAATACGAGTGCGTTGGTAAGTGCGTAGAAGTATCCTCAAGTACGCATAATTTATCACGTATACAACACAGATTGCGCGCTGGGTGTTTACGACCGCTCAGATAAATGTGAGTGCATGCTTGTGTCATTTACAGTCGTGTTAGGAAGATTCTATATCTAATGTGATTGTCTGCTAGATGGTTTGGGGCTAAAGTTGGGTTGAACCTCGCGCACAACGCTCTTCTATAAAGAATGACTGTTTATTAGGTAAACATTGATTTTGAATGATTCTACATATGATGGTTATTGCATAAACATGCATTTGCTCACAATATTAGGACAAAATGTGCACGGAAAAAATATAAAATAAAATATTTTTTATGAAAAACAAAGACATGTATGACAATAGTTGCTGGTATGCTTATCACAGTTTGGAAAACCGATGAAATGATAGCTGTTTTTTGTAATTTATTTTCTATTATTACATTCATATTCACATGCACTTGATCACCATTTTATATTTAGACTAACATACACCATTATAATATAGCATCGATATTATTACTCTATTACTTCAGCTGATGCACATTCTTTCACCGCACTATTGAATGATGATACTATACTGCAATGTTATCTCTTTATGCGGGATGGGGGACCGAGCGCGCATAAGAAGCTCAAATCAGCCGGCGAGCCGGGCGTACAATGACGTCAGTCCACGTTCGGCCGCGGAAAACCACTAAAATCGCTGCCGAGCGCAGCAGAATTTTTTGGAATTTTTCCCCCTTTAACCAACGTTCTAAAACATCAACACCTTTAACATATTAAAAGTTTTTTCAAGTTGATATACCGACTTTAAGGTTATGGTGATGTAGTACATTTTGAAAGAAAAAGTTGAAAGAGTCAGCCAGAATCTATAGAAAATAAAGCTTTTAATGTAAGATTTTTGGTTTTTTGTACGATATTTTCGTGCCATTTGGGCCAATTCTGACCAAACGGGTGGGGCTACAACGTTCATATTATACATGGACATTAAGGTTATGGTGATGAAGTACCTTTTGAAAGAAAAAGTTGAAAAAGTTAGCCAGAATCCATAGAAATAAAGCTTTTAATATAAGTTTTTACGGTAAATAATACCAATTGACAAGAAACAAAAGAAACTTGACAACATTCACCTACAATGCGTAGGCAGCAAAACAAAGCACTTGCAAAAGTAAAGATATCCCACGCAACTAAAAACTTTAAAAAGCTCATCCATCAACGCGTCGGGACTTTAGCGTTTTCCTAGTCGTAAAAATTCAATATATTTTGTGATTAGGCTAAAAAAAAATGTTTCACCACTTGTCATTAATTGTCCATTTCCCCACTGACGATTACTATAGTAGTTTGAATGCTTTTCATGCCATTGTGAACATTCCATATCCCTAGCGAGTTTTAGGATTATTTCAACAGCACCTCACGTACTTAACAGTCTAGTTTTTTTTCCCTTCAAGAGTTGGCTAAAGATAGTGTTGATCTGTACGATAGCCCTCTTTTTATCGGTGGTTACGGAGTGTGTTTCGCAAGCAACATTACTTACCGTTGAACGTCAACTATCGTTAGCAAGAGAATTGTCGAGTCGGTGTCGTTTTATTCTCAACGAAAACAAACTCTTTATCCAGCTCCCAAAGTGTGGGTAGGAAGAAGTTTTCCCCCACCTGACTTAGGCCTTCATTTTCCTAAAACCCTCATCTTGATTGTACAATTATGTAGTTTTTGCTAGCCTTGTTGATCCAACATTAAAAAAATAATAGCTAATTTGTTATATGACGTCGGTTGATACTTGTTATAAATTAAAATTCCTTGCATTATTTTTCATATTAATTAAGTACAGTAAAACTGTAAAATAAAATTGTTTTGACCAACTTACTACATAAACATCAAACTGAATCATTCCTTCCTAGTTCCTTGCATTAGCAGACTTGGCTCAGAATGCTCCTAGTTCAAGCAAGCCTGAATGTACTAGACAATAGTGTAGGATCAGGTTATATATTTGAGTATTGATCATTCAACAAATAATAGCAAATGACGTCGATAAATTGGTCTCCAAAGATTTAGCAGGGATATTTATTCCCTAAATTACTCGTTCATTTACTTTATTTATTTAATGTATCCTATTCAGCTATAAAAACTGAATTTTCCCTTACCAATATCACACTCAAAATCTTATTCCCCCCCCCCCCCCCCCACTTTCAGTAGCCCTTTAGCCCTTGACCCTCCTCTAAATTCTGCTCGATGCTACCTAACAACGATAATTAATCAACAGATTGTCAAATCGCTTTTGGTGTTTGTTCCGGTTGCGAAAAATTTTTCCTTTTTGAGTGAGGATAGCCCTGTCCCTCTGTCATTTAGGTTCACCAAAACCATTCTACATCATCTTTATTGAGGGGGGGGGGACACATGCAAGTCTGATGTTATGTTTGGTTTACATCATGAAACGTGACACTGACGGACAGAAAAGTTATTGGTATCGGGAACTTTGCTCCCTATCATGCTCATTACTGCTTCCTGTTCTCAATGCCAATGTCATAAATTTGCAAATCCGCTGGTGTAACCAGCACCCTACCCCTAGCACCCACCACTACCTTTTCCAACCTATGCCATCCGTGGTGGCTCATACGATTAGGGCTTAGGTCCACAGTGTATGTCACTAGGAGGACGCGGGTTCGAATCCCACATAAGGCATGGTTTTTTGTAGACTATCTACTGTCCTTAACCTTCATCCATCACCACTCACTTGAATAGCAATAATAGAGGCGTTGAGCAACAAAAATCAAATTTTGTGTGGCTCGTTGGTCTTGTGGTTAGCCTACCTAGATAGGCAGTAGATCGTTGATTCGTGTTCGAACAGTTCTGTTTCTCTTGGTATTCTTACATTATCACACACATAAAAGCAAATTAATGTTATAAATAGGGATCCAAAGATTTACATAGCCCCAAAATTGCTTGTGAAGTGTTTTTGAATGTCATTTTCAAAACCCAAAATAACCCACTTTTGGATGAAAAGAAGAAAATACTAAAATAAAATACTTCTAAAGTTGTTCGTGTTAAAAAGCATAATCGCCTACAATTACAGTCTTTGATTATGTAATACGTGGTTCAAAATTAGACAAACCAACTTTCTCTGCCTATTTGACCATTCAGTTCAAAGGATAAAACAGAATAATTATTATAATTTCATAATGCAAGATTTCACAAAGAAAAGTACCCTCCTTGGATCCCTGTTCCCTAGCTATAAATCATACCCTACCTTAGGCCTTACATCATCTCCCCTTTAAACCGTTCCGACGTAGGTGGAGACATTTGAGCAATGGCAATAAACATTGGTGTTTAAGCAATTTTCTCTGTGTAAACGGAAAACAATAAACAACTCTTATTTAAGCATATCACTCGCACAGTTCGCATTAAAAACTTGTCACTTCCTCAATTCAGATCCTACGCAATTATGTAATACTATAGAGCTGCTTTCGTTTACCTCGCCAGAGCAACCTGTTAGTCCAGATAGTAAACCCGGTCAGTAGCAGGTTACTCAGGTTCGTTCGGCAACTATGCCAGAGTAACCCGGTTTTATAACCCGATCACCAAAAAAGTGACCTGCCTCGGGAGCAGGGTTAGTTCAGGTTATGGCGGAAAATACGAAACAATGTAAATTCGATAGGTGGTGTTTAAAAGTTGCTATGGGTGATACGTGGATATTTTGGCGCAAAACATTGTTATTGAGTAGGCCTAAGCCTTGTGCTGCCTTTTTACAAATTAACGTTAACATGGAAAACGTTAACAACGTTGTTTATTTATTAAGGTTTAGCTCCTGCTGTCACGGCATCCATTTGTCAACAAACCCACCTCCGAGTCACTTTCGTTTACTCGGGTTGAAAATGCTAACCTGGTGACGTAAAATCAAATACCGTAATATAAAACTACGTTTAATACAGGAAAGAAGGCTATAAAACGGGAGACAACTAACAACAGCGATTCTGGCGGCATTGGAGTTACATTACCATGGCCATCTGGATGCCAAAACAATTAAAATACAAAGAAGGCGTTAAATAGGGAGACAAATGACTGCTTTGCTCTAAACAAAACATAAACATGTCATTATTATATATTATTATCTTGACAGACATGCTCAAAGGTATTCGTATTATCACTAGCCTACGTATTTGTATTGATTGTTCTTGTGTATTTAATATTTTTGTATTGGTTACTGAAGAACTAGATATCATACATTTTTTTTTTAAATGTGTATACAAAGTATTACTAATCTAGTTCCTGGCACACTTTAATATTAGTAATAGGCCTAACCCTAAAATGAATAAAGGATGATCATAATATTTGTTTTCACCATAGCTACACTTGCAATAAAGATGCAATATAATATGTTAATCTTATTTTTGTTGCTATGCACTGAAGCATAAAATTAAAAGGAATGACAACCCTCCCCATGCCTTACTATACGGTTTTAATGCTTGTAGTGGCAGTATACCAAGTTGTGTGTCTATCCACGCGACCGTCTGAGTGTCCAGATGGGTTCAGCATGCCTGAACCCGGGGAGTCGAATAGGCCCAGAGCTTACCTCTTATGCTCATCGTACAAGGCAAAGAAGAGGACGTCGTCTGCCCTCGAGAAATTTTCCCCTTCCCTTTGACTACCTCACCGACGACGACGACAATGACAAGACGGACGATGACGCAGGCGACAACGATCACGACGTGGGGCAACCCCCAACAACCCCTCCCCGTGCCAGCCCCGCGGCCTGATTTCGTCACAACCCACCGGCCCCTACCCCGCCAACCTTCCCCCTGTCTGTTTCTGAATAGCACAGGCCTACCCTCACCGTGTACCACCGCGTTTCCCCTTTCGCCCCAATCTTTAAAAAAAAAAATAACCGTAGGGCACTAATAACCTTAGTGTTGTGATTACTCCACTCAGGTGCAAGAAGTGGCGACTAAAATAGTCTGAGTATGAGTGTTTTCGATAATAATATTATGTATTAGCCTGCCCAGGGGCATCTTGCCCTTGTTTTGTCGTGAAACGTAATTGTACAATTAGAAAATTACACTCAAACCCGACCCGGTAAAATAATCTATGCGCTAACTCCAGTATTTGAATTTCGCGCCCAATGTAACGCCAATGCCGCCAGGGGCGCTGATCCAAATTGTCTCCTCCCACAACAATGGAAACACAGCCATCTTTCCTGTATTAAACGTAGTGTTATATTACGGTATTTGGTAAAATCACGTGACTAAAATCACGTGACATAACTGATCGGACGGGTTACTCTGGCGAGTTAAGCGAAAGCGGCTAGGTTTAGTTAAATACAGCTACGGATTTTATAAAAAATTGCATTTATAGGTCGATAGATTTTGTAACTTGATGTCTGTATTGTTAAAAGTCGGGTTCTGTCGATAACATAATGCACGTATTTTTTTAAATACATTTATAGGCCGATAAATTTTGTTACTTGACGTCTGTATTGTTACAAGTCTGTTATATTTGTGACCGTAATGAGGAAGAGATGAGGATGAAGAATAATGACACAGAATTCCATGTAATAAATGCTGCAGGATTCGAACCCATGACCCTTAGTGATCGCTTAGAACCAATTAGGTTTATATTTGAGCCATTGCTACTTTTTATGACAGGTACAAATTAATAATAAATGTTTGGTATGCCTAGATGAACCAAAAAACTTTCAAATTTTGTGATAGTTTTTATTTCCATCTCAGCTCTTGGACTCATTTCAACTCTGCTTATTTGTAGGGTTACCACAAACTATTGATTGGTGGAATATTGATCGGAAAGGATAATAGTTTCTTCATCTCTCTTTCGAAACGGCTACAATCGGTAATTTTATGTTCAAATATAGCAAAGTAAAACATTTTTACAATAAATTACCTAAGTTTTAGCTCAAGCAACTACAGAATAGTTAGCACAGCCAGATGATCTGGGTTTGAGTCCCAGACAGGCTGACTTTCAAGTACACAACACACACAACAGACGTACACGAACACTTGCACAAAACATTTACAATAAAATAATTAAAGTGTTAACACTTCATTATAGTAGCTCAAGCAACAATAGAGTAGTTAGCATAGCCAGATGATCTGGGTTCGAGTCCCAGACAGGCTTACTTTCAAGTACACAAAATACACCCATCAGACATACACAACCACTTTGTTAAAACGTAATCAATGAAAGGATTGAAGTACTAACACTTCATTATAGTAGCTCAAGCAACAATAGAGTAGCTAAAGTCAGTAATTTTGGGTTCAAATATAGCAAAGTTTTGTCCTAGTGAAAGACCTAAGAAATCCACTATTAAGATTTAGCTTTTTTTTTAAATCCCCAGTATCAATTACAATGGATCAATCGCACTAACATCGATTATTCGATTCGTAGAGCATTGCTACATTGAGGAGGAGGTTTTGGGTTAAATCCCCAGTCGGGGTAAATTTTTACGATTATTGCGATCGAGCGCCTATTATTAGATAATACTTGAATGGAAATTTTGATAGTTGATTAAATCTCACCTAACGGCAACCCTACTTATTTCTTGATTTAATTAGTAGAGGAATTAGTGGTGGGAGAGTTTATTATGTATTGAAAATAATCCAGACATAACACAACTTGACTGGGGATTGAACCCAGGTCCCCCTGCTTGCCTGGCGGACGTCTAAACCACTAGACAACCAAGCTAGCAAGCGGTAGTCCTGGGTTCAATCCCCGGCCGAGTTGGATTTTGTAATTTTCAGATTGTGTTCCATTTAATCGAACTGTTGAACTAATTAGCTGTTCATATTCATAAATGCTTGTTAAAGGGCCCGTTCACCTCTTTTATTAAGTTATTCTTGAAATCAAGTACGAACATAAAAATTAAGTTCATTGTGTATATTTCCCGACCTACGTCAGTAGGGGTCTTTAAATTCATCGGCGCGCTTCGGACCAGTGACGTCACTGGTCTGTAATAGATATAATGTTTATAATATATAAAATAAATATAATATATATAATATACAAGCGACTTGAAGCGCGCGGCTTGAAGCCGCTACGCGGAGGGGGTGGAAAACCTCATACTTTGAATACCTCGTAGTTGGAAAACCTCGTTGACGCGACAAAATCGCGAATCGGTCCGCGTACGGCCGCGATACAGTAGTTTGCGGGTAATGTTTGTCGTTTATCCGAAGTCCTGGGACAAATTTGTTTTCCGGGACACTTTCGGTACGCCGCCGGACGCTGTCCGCCGCCTCTAAGTACGGTGCAAAAGGATTTAATCGGATCATTTTTATGCCTTTTGTGTAAAATGTGAGAGAAATGTTTTCCTGGGACAATTGTTCGGGACTCTAGTAGACTGTAATCGCCATCCCCAGCGTGTTAAAAAAATAGACCCACTTTAAACAATTTTTCAAAATTATTCGGGACGTCAAATTTTTCGGGACGCTTTTCCGGTACAAACAATTTTTGCCTTGTCCGTCCGGTTCTATAGTGCCCAAGATTGGCCTGATCGGCCGAAAAATGCCGAGCTATTAAAAGAAACAATGTTTTTATGATTTCCCAAAAATGACCACCAATTTAAAGAAAATTATTCAGTATTAGGGCCGTAACCTCTGATGCGACCCCCTAACGCCATTGGAATCGCCCCAAAAATGACATGGCCTGACGATATTGATGAAATGTCTTAATTTCCATTTCCAAAACACCACTTAGCCCCCCCCCCCCCCCCCCCACAAACAGTGTAATTGAGACCTCGCAATTGGGCAACTTTCGGGTACGTCCAAGCATATTCGACAAAAGGATGAACAAATAACGTACTGGCATTGGCAGTAAATATATATTTCGGCTAGGTGTACGGGGTTTTGAATGTGTATACAGTAAATGCGCTGTGCGCTTATCAAGTCGAAACCACATAACTTCGTAAACACCTCTACACTTGACACTTGTGCCGAATAACACATGTACATGCGTTTTTTATTTCAACCGAATTTGAAGCAAGTATGCCATACTTGACTACATGTCATATCCCCGCTCCCCAAGCATCTTATAACGTCCAATACGATAACTCAGTTCGCCGCGACACCCGGCTACTCGACTCCGAAGCCAAGGCTGTGTCGTGCGTTGTTGCCTGTACAGCGAAGTGGCGAAAACGAAGTTAATTTCATTACATATTTAACAATTAATATATGGTAATTATGATTATTTTTGGGAAAGAATTTGTTGTAAATGGAGTCTACTTGGGTAAATAGATGTCTGGGTACACCTTGACATAAGAGGTAACGATCCCTTTAAGTAACGTAAATTCTCCATTAAATTTTTCGACTTGGTTAGTCGGGAAAAACTCGCGTATGTGGAACTGTTCAATATTTAATACAATATTCAGAAATTAAACAATCCATCTCGACCGGTGTTCGATCCTGGGTCTCCCACATTCCAGACTAGGCTACCAAGACGGTAACTTTTAACTTTGAATTGTAGTTGCCTTCAGATCTATAATGCAATTACAATTCAGAAGTTAACAAGTTCTTGGTGGTCTAATTGGCTAAGGCGCCTACCTGGAATATGGAAGACCTGGGTTCAAACCATGATCCAATGATATTCTTCCTTACCCAGGTCTGGCATTCCGGTGAACGCGTTTGCGTCCAGTCCGCGCATGACGTAATCCCGATCATCTCCCCGAGCCGGCTACCGCTCGGCGCGTGATAAAATCCCGCAATCGTAAACTAATTTCCAAATAACTATTCATTGTCCGAACTAAAAACTTTCTTGCTTTTTGTTACTATGTAGACCTACATACTGTTCAGGAATAGGGAACTAGCCTTCATTCCAGAAATCGAATATGTTAAAGATAACATCTAAAAAAAAATAACATAAAAGTTTTTTTTGTCAAGGTTAATACTTTTCTCAATATTTAACGTTAAAATTTGAATCTGGCTTCCCGCCAAAAGACAACACGAAAAGTAGTGTGACGTCAGACTGCTGACCGCAGCCTAGCGCAGACCCAAAGGCGCACCGCTATCTAGATATAAATGGTAGATATTATACCATCCAGTCGGCGGTGGGTCAAACACATCCTAGCAGACAGTTGCCGTCACTGCGCCCGCTGTCATTCCTGCTATCGTTTCTCAATGATCCTTTTGATTGATTTTAAAAGAAATGACGCTTTATTATAGGCGTAAGGTACCAATGGGTAAAAACACCACTCTAGAAACACCGGAGAAAGTATTTATATATGTGCCAAAAAGAACTAAACAGGTGAAAATAATGGTTAAACGCAACAAGACGAGAATATGTCAAGGGAGTCGTAGGGCCTCTAGCCTACCGCTGCAAATTCACTTTACCGTTGTGAATACCACTTTCATGTAAGTAAATGATATTAATTGGTCTACCTACTACTTTTTTATTTCGCAGGTTAGTTTCCTATGAGCTTCTAATTTACCTCTGGATTATTATAAGTCTAGGACCTATACGTAACTCATTTTCTCGCGGGGAAATATTCCAAATATGTAGTTAAAAATTTTGAATTTGTAACATTCTCCCATGCGAGAAAACGCCTCTTACGTTTAGGCCCTAGGCAAATTTTGCTGCGAGAATATTTGGCCGGAGCCTAACAGAAGCTTGTAGGAAATTCACTTGTGAATTAAAAAGCTTGTAGACCAATTAATAATATTTACTTGCATCAAAGTGGTCTTCACAACAGTAGAGTGAATTTGTAGAGGGGGCGTCCTCCTAAAAACATTCTCGTGCTGCAGCTTTGAACAATTCTTTTTGCCTTGTTTGTCGTTTGGTTCTTTTGGCACGTGTATAAAATGATCTTCTCCGGTGTTTCTACAGTGGTAGCCTTTGCCCTCTTGGTAGACCTAGGCCCTTAGGACCTAGGGCCGAGGTAGGCCTATCACTACGCCCAGGTCTAGGCGCATATTTCAATATAAAATCTAAAGCCCTACCAAACAACATAAATGATATCATCATCATCAACCTAAAAAAAATAGGCTAAGGATACAGGAAATGCCTCGGCCTAGCCCTACCTAGGCTAGGCTAGGGCATCCAAATGGACATTTTATAGAATTGGTTTACCTAACCTACATCAAAGACACAGCCTAGGGCGTAGGGCCTAGCCTAGCGCAGCCTTGAATGACTGTGTACGACTACGCCAGACCATAAACCTATACAAATTCTTTCCCATAGAGAAATAACTGGGGCTCTTTCCCACCAATGAGAAATAAATCGCTTTCTAGTCAAGGTCGGGTAGACGCACTGTCAAAATCACGGAGTTCTTAAGTCATGGTCGTCATCTTGTCATCGTTCGTGTTGTTGTCAAAATAGTCCGATTATTGATGAGCACGGTCCACTGGATTGCCTTTAGGCTTCGCTGCCGCGCACGGCCGCTCGTCGAGCTGTTGTTGTTGTTGTTGTTGTAGTATTTATTTCTTGATAAATACAAACTGCAACGAAGAGCATGCTGCAAGCTACGTAACGCAGTTCAACCAACAACGAGCGTTTGCGCGGGGGTTCAAAACCCTATAACTTTGTACCCCCGTAGTTACCACGGATGATTTTTTTTTTTAAATCTTTCAATTGTGAAGTTTATTTAACTGTGTTCTATAAATAATAAAAAATGAAAAACGTGAATTTGAGACCAAGTCTAGTTCCCTATTATGTGGGCAGATAGTTTTATGGGCTTATTGTAGTTGATTACTTATATTAGCCGTAATATGATGTATAGGGCCTACTCACAAGTGTTACTGTGATACACTTTTTGGATAGTTATAGTGTATATATAAATTATAACAAGTAAAGAAATCCGTGCGTGATTTTTTCGTTATTTATGTTTTAAACCTTCCAACCCGAGATTTAACACAAGTTTTTAATTATTGTTGTAGTGCAGACGAATTATCTGATACTGAAATATAGGATTACTTTACAAATCTAATAAAACCTGTTACCACGCAATTATTTATTGCGTAAAAGATTACACATTGTAGACTAACACAGACAATCGAAATAATAATCAAATAGTAATCGAAATAGCTAGATCAAATGGACAAATAATGCACAACCGTTTTCACCAAAATTATATTAGAATGTAATTAGACGCGGGAATTAAAGAGTCCTTGATTGTAATTAATTTCTAAATCAACTTTCTCCCTCAGCTAAAACATTATGTAATAAATACGCGTACTTCGAAATAATTAAATCAAACATTTCAGCACTTACAAATGTGCGTTTCCTTCGGCATGTTCTTTGGGTAGACTATATCTTCACTATGAATTGTTTTATTTTATTCGGATGCATATTCGCGTGAGTGAAAATATGTTGATATTTTTCTGTCAATGTAAGGCTTTTGATTGACTTTAAAAAAATTATTAGCGACGTAAAGCAAGGCCCAGTTCCTACAACCGTGTTTTATTCTTTAGAAATTGTTTTAGTTTGATTGGTCGTCGTAAGAATTATAATCAATGGAATTATTAACGTCTGATTGGTCCGTCATAAGAATTATGTTTTTGTTATTTAACACGTAAGTCCTTATAAGAAAACTAATTAGTGGGAACAGGCCCAAATGTACCGTCGAGGGTCTATAACTTATACACAATAAAATTATCATTTGCGACACGCAAAACAAAAAAGTAGGCCTAATATCAAATACACTGACTGGAGTTGTACATCCTTCAAACATCCATACGTCTGTACTAAACCCACTAACCATAATTGTCTAAAATGCTATTAAAACTGCGACATGAAGAGAATTTCATTCACGCAAATATATGTTTTGACACAAAATTGAGCGAACTTTTCACGAGCAAGATAATATCTGGACCAGGGTCACGACACTGTTCCACCAAGACTACTGATTACCATTGATTGAGATATCTTGATGAGATGGGGCACTTGAATCTGTTATGATTTGGAAGTTGAATGTATATGCAAGTTGAGATATCGCTCTAATGAAAACCATTCCAGTTAATTGCTAATGGAAAAATGTCGTAAGCTGTCACTACTCGCTAGTACTAGCACAGTATCGATGAACAATAATGTTCGTATACTGAAAACCCAGTCGCGATCCATCAAATAACTTGAGAAATACAGAGTGGAGCAATGAATACGTGTGGCGTTATACGGCCGGGCGCTATCTGATTCACATGAACGAGATCGGGCTGACGTCACACTCGCGGCGGAGATGCGCAGTGTCATACCTAGCCACACAGAGATATCCTTGTACCATGGGTTCGAACCCTGGTCAGGATGGATTTTGTAATTTCTGAATTTTGCTTAATATTGTTAACATATTAATTAACATTAATTGTTTGTGTTTCTATAGTAGCTTTAAAACTTGTCATTTCTCTCTCATGTATTTAACTTTCCAACAACATAAAATGTCAAATGAGTATATGCTGGTGAAAAAATAACTTCTGATCGTAGCAAAATCTGTAGTAAAAATGCAAATAATAATAAAAATTGGTACAATATATGCAACAAAAATTCTTTTACTAATAGATGTGTAGGAGAACCCAACAGCTTACCTTAAAGAAACCCATTGTGAATTTAAAAGTTTTCAAACAAAGTTCCAAAATGCTTTCAGTTGCCCATCACCTTATGGTTCTCTTCCCATTCTCCTAGTAAAATGTTTTGTTGTGTTCATTGTTAGTTTTGTGTTCCTCGCCCGCGCTTAAGTCTTAACGAGACAGACATGTACTCGTAAGCTCTCAAATAAGATGTTCAACGCTCTGGAGATAAATTGTAGCGACATACCGGTACGCAAATTCTAAAATGCACAGGACACAGATATTTTTATGCTGAAGAAATTCAACAAACAGAATTGCTTTATGTAATTAACCCTGTTATTCCCCATTGTTAAGCGTAAAGCAACGGGAGCAACCTCTTATTATTCCCGTTGCGTCGACTTTATGCGTAACCATGGTGTATAGTAGGGTTTATTACATACATCAATTCTGCTTGTTGTATGTTGTTCTGCATAAACATATGTGTCATGTGTATTTTAGAATTCTCGTATGTCGTTTCAATTCTCCATTGTATATCTTAATTTGACCGCTTACGAGTGTGCAGTGTACATCTGACTCATGAAAAAACTCTTAATGTAAGATGATAGAATTCAATATTTTCAAATCAATACTAACACAATTCTTCTTTTGTAACTCTTGATGCTGCTTCAATCACTGGCTTTAAATGTTGCTATTTTGAAACAAATTCTATGTTGTGGTTGTTTCAGATGATTGGAGACGTCATATGTGCAATGCACAAATCTCTGCACATCTTCACTCTGCACTTCAGCCATCTCAGCATGGCAACCTTCGAACTTAATCCTCAGAACTTCTGCATCATACCACGCCTCGAATCATTGGTCAAAACCACGAACAACCAACCTCCGAAACATATTTGGTGAGATGATTATGTACTAATCCTTGCCACTTTGCAATTTCAAGGCCATGGACATAGTCTCTTTTTTCCATGGCCACTTCTTGTACTGCACTGTTCAAACTACTACATACATTGTTTAATATTTGTACAACTGTGCAATAAATATTGTCTAACCCATGCTGTTGTTGTGATGATTCATTTGTATATACCAACTTCTTATTCTCATTGCTTTAGCATGTACTAACTTTTTTACTCCCATTGTTGCAGGTATGCTACTACTACTGATTGGGTCATGAAGGGTCAAGGATATTGGAAGACTGTTGGTCATAATCCTATTGTGATATATGTCTGCATTTAAATGGTTCCTTTCAATGGACTCGTTTGAATGGAAAGTGTGGGGCCCCACACTTTTCATTTAGACGTCCATTGAAGGAAAACATTTAAATTACTGACTAGTGCAGACACATTAGGATCATGACCAATTCCAATACAACCAACAACCCTTCATGACCCAATTAGTGGACTTAGCTTATTTTGCTAAACTTAAGTGACCTAGTTTATGGACATAGCCATTTTTTTCAAGGCCAACTTGGTTGACCTACTTTATGGACTTAGCTGTTTTTTTCAAGGCTAAATAATAATAAAAATAATAATTATTATTATTATAATTAATAATAATAATAATAATAATAATAATAATAATAATAATAATAATAGTAAATAATAATAACAGCATTGGAAAAATATAATTTTATTAACAATATTACACAAAAAATGGATAAAAACCACAAAAAATGGGCTAAAAAACCGCTTTTTATACTACCTAAGTCTTTTTTGCGCTTCAGAGCTACCATCCCCCAAGAACTAACTTTTCACTTAACAAGAGTGTTCTCCCCAGAGAGACGGAATTGACGGCAAAATTTGATAAGTGCCCTACCATCCAAGTCAGTTGCTAGTGCTAGTACTCGAACTGGTCCAAACAGGTTTGAACTAGACCGTATGTTCAAGAACTAGCAACTTCAATGGGTAGTGTTCACACAAATTCCACCATCAGTCCCGTCCGTGTAAGAAGACTCAACACTCTGTTTAAGTGTAGCAAAAGCAGCAAAAGAGTGAAAATAGCCAACCAACACCACTATGCAGGACGATGCAGCCGTGAGAACAAATACACTAGGTCTCCTCCTGGGGTTAAGTGGCCATCATTGCTCCTAGTTTTATTAAGTATTGAAAACCTTTAAGTACTTCTGTGCTTGTAAAATAAACGGTATACTTCCTCAATTCTTTGTAAACTTCATTTATTTATTTCATGTCGATCCTATTCAGATATGCAGATTAATTTACAAATTAAACTAGGATTGCATACAAATTAAATACATTTTAAATGTATTTATTTTGAGTCTACCCTCAGTCTCTGTACTGATTTTCAGTGGGGGGACATTAATATCAATTTGCTTTACCCAACATGCATTTTATAATAAGAGTGACGTTAACAAAAACTTGCCCAAGATTTAAATTTAAATAAATCCACAATGGTTTTCACAAAGGTTCTGAAGCTAAATTTAAAGAACCCAAGCCTAAGAGATTTCTACCGGCTATTGCAGACTTGGGTTTTCCCCATCCTCGTATGACAGACCCAGTTGAAAATAATTATAGCCTAGTATCTGCCCCTGATCCCCCCCCCCCCCTTCAGGGTCAAGCAAGCACAGAAGAGTTTAAAGGGTTGCCAATGAGCTCAATTATTGCTCAATTTTGAAGCGACAGACCCCTGCCAACATTATGTTCTGTGGTTTTGAGAGAACTATAGCCTGCATGAAAAAAGATTCTAATGTTATGGTAAGTAAGTTTTTAATCAGACATTTAATTAATTAAACACATAATCAAAATACAAACCGTACCGATTACTATAGTATTTGAATATTTCCTCTTGCATTATATAATTCAAACAAAACCACATTACTGTTGCAATCAGTTTTTAGATATGTTGCACCATTCTCGAGATATCACTAAAAAACTGTAACTGCAGGGGTCTACCACCTTAAGAAGCCAGGTTCTTCTGGGTCGCAATGTATAAGTTCTCACAACTGTCGGCCACAACAATAGGTCTGTTCATTTCTAGTGCATAAGTTATAAAGCAAACAAGGTTCTTCATAATTTGGTTGATGGCTACAACAATATGGCTTACAGATAATTGAATTTATTGAATTGTCGCAAAGGAATACAGTACAGTACATTCTTTAAAGAAGTGGTGTCTGTAAGCAATGTATGAACATATAATATTTGGATCCTATTCAATATTCATTTACAAAAACTGCACAACACTGCTTTGAAAGACTGCACACTCTTTTCAAATTAGAATCTTAATCTTGAAATTGGTTTGTTTTTGGCAAAACAGGGAAATAACCTCCAACAGATGCTGGTGAGTAAACTATTATCACAACAATGCTTTAGTCAAGGTCAGTAAATAAAATAAAGACATTTATGTACATGGAGCCGACCCAGCCAACCCACTCAGATGCAAGCTACTGATTTTCAGAGTGGACATAAATTACTGTGTATGATTTCTTATGCTTTATTCTTGGCTCCAAAGTCACCTATACAGTTAAAAAAACTTGCTGGAACCAGGATTTGAACCCGGGACCTTGTGCATTGCAAAGTGGAAGTAACTCGAAGGACCACAAGCATTTAGGCACAAACGCAAGTGTGAACCTACAAGTATGTAGACTATATATTTTGTTAATTGACTTTTTAATTAATTCAAACTGACAATGATGATTACTATATCATGTCAGCATGTTTAACTAATTATTATTCATCGAGTAAGAAGTTACTAGTAATTGCACGTAACGCGTCCAGGTATACTTAGTATACCAGAGAATAGTATCTGTGTTGTGTCAAAGTTGACTTGACAAACCGTATACTGTACATACAATACCACACGTATCATGTACATGTCGATTGGAGAATTAATTCTCGACTCCCATCTACTCTGCGTCTGTCCTGTCAACACTTTAGTTTAGCCCTATATAGTAATCGGTTTTGCCAAAAACGAAACCTGTTTCAAGCAGTTTACCTGAGGAACACAGTGACTATCATTTCTATACCAAAGGATATTATATCCAAAAGGCCCTACCGGTACTTACATAGAGTTTATTGTTGTAGCCAAATTGAACAGACCTATTGTTGATTGCAAGTATGCAAGTGGTACATGGTACATAATCAAGATAGCTGCCTTAGAGAACAACACATAAAACCAGGGCCATTCGCAAATCACACTCTGTAACAATAATTTTAATAATATTTGTGGGAAGCCTGCACAGGGTGCAATATGCCCCTCTTCAGGTGTCTATTTAGGTATATTGGAGTTAGGTCAATTGTGAATGTCCGAGGGCTAAGAGGACTCAATCTCTTGCATTCGCATTAACACTGAGGAAAACCTCAGAAAAAACTTTCAGTCAGGATTTAATACCCTGGCCCTCCCAAATCAGTTGTGCGCTTTACGCTCGAGCCAACTGTTGATCATGGAGTCGGTTAATCTAGGATTATTGTAACCAGAAAGTGTTTGAAAGCCAGACTGTGATTTGCAATTGACCATGATTAGGGATAAGATAACAGCTATGCCACCACCTTGGAATTACTATGCGAGAGATTTGAAACCAGTATTGACATAAACAGCAATCTTGTAAGGTAACTAAAGATTTTACTTGTGACAAGGTCACAAGACATCTAAACATTCCAACTTAGTAAAAAATAAAAATAAATATATCATATAAAGTCGTAAAACGCAATGCTTGAAACAAAATATAGTAGTCCCAAAAAAATCTAAGTTTGAACTATAAAAAAATTAATTAATAGAAAAATATATAACATTAAGTCATACCAAAATATATGGCCTATACCAAAATATTCTATAGGGACTTCCAACACTACTTTGAATTAACCAAGTTTGAATTAACGAGGAGTAACTGTACACCTTCGTGAGGATTTGATATAAAACTATACAGCACGACAAGAATACGTACAGGTATTGATCTATGATCTGTTTAAACTTATACCCAAGTACATAATTGATCACTTTTAATTTTAATTACGGTATCTATCTAGTATCTAGGCTACTTTATTATCAATTTGATTATATTTACTATTTAGGGATATCACACACAATTCTGTGTTTAAGGGCTATGCTCATTGTGATATTCCTAATGATTGTGTAACAATGATCATTGAATCTTAATAAATAGATAAAGATCTGTTTTTGCTTAGCATGCCAATTGATATTGTGAAACAAAATTCCTAAAAGTTTTCTGAAATTGACGAATCCACGGAATATAGTCAACAACCAACATGTAGGCTAAATAAATAAGTAATCAAGATTTTGATAAGAAGGTTATTTCAATTCAAAAGTCACGAGTACGGATAGGATGTTCCTGGTATCTCCTATGTTTTCTATTGGTAAATACATGCCTCAAAGAGAGTTTAAAATATGGTATAAATCTTACTAATGCCAAAACACATATTTAATATTGCCTGAAAATGACAATTTTAATACATTTGATGAATTAGGTCCTTTTATGACCTTTTTATGGTAGTACTATTTTCATATATTCTTGTAAAAATGATATAAATCCCTCGAGTTTGAGCGCAATGTCGAGCAGAGCCAACTGCAAATATAGGGAAAATGAAATAACCACAATTGAATATTGAGCTGAGCAATGAGCTGAGCATATTATGCAAATTGTTTTTTGACAGTCTCACTTTCTCCCACCCCCTCAACCTCTGGTGTAAATATCAAATACTGCGACCGGGAATGCCCCCAAAAAACATCATCCTTTATTAAATGAAACAATTTGATAGGAAAAAAGCAAATTTGATAGGTCCTTTTTTCCTTTCGATTTTTACGTTCTTTGTGTTTTAAAGGTACTATTTGCCTGCCTTTTTTTCACTGTCAAAGGTCCTAAACATCCGAGCCCTAGTCATGATAGACCCATAGGGACTGCCCATCTAGTCCGTATATTGACCTGCGTGTACTAAATCTGAATTCTATTAAAGTTTTACGTTTACTACACTGTATTTCTTGCGCTTACGGCATGTGACGTCATAGTTTGGATCACCACATTGTTGTAATTTAATGCACTCAGCAGTTTGTGTTAAAACAACTGCACATTGTTGCTGTTTTCTTTACAAAATTTGAAAATATGTTTTTTCAAACCATACATTAAAAAAAAAAATGCATAATGTTTGAGATATTAATTAATGTGCATAAGTAAGATAATCAGCAAACAAAACTATCGTTGTATATGTATGTATGTATATATTATTTTAATACTAAGTGGGGAGAAGGGGACACATTTACAGGGGGCACTTTGGTACATCTTTCATTTCCTGCCTGTTGTTGCCTAATAGTTGTAAGAACTACATTATTAAGATGGCAGTGCTACAATCTACCTGCTCTGAAAATTTGGTGGATTTCTATCGAGAAGTAAAGAAGCTACATCAAAATCAGTGTTTTCTGGTCAATCCGGAATCTTTTTTTTCTGTTTGTATTTTTGTGTGTTTGTTTATACGATTCCGGCTAAACCGATACTCTAATGCAGGCATGGGCAACCTTTGACAGCCTCGGGCCAATTCAGATTTTCTGTAGGGAGCCGCGGGCCGGATGCTATTCCAATTTATTTGTTTGCATACTATTTTTGTTAGGTCTACTCCACTATATAAATTTTATTTGTATTATTTTGCAGTCATGCGGTACAATTTTATTTTTGTACTTTTCATCCACATCCAGGCCTACGTACAGGTTGCAAACAATGGCAAGGCCACCAGGCTCCAAGGGTAGTTTACGTACTGCAGAACCTCATTTTTATGTACTGCCTCCTTGTGCGATGACATGATTATCGTTGGTAGTGCAAGCAAACAGTGGGCCTTTTTAATGATATCTTAGAGACAGTCCCGCGAGCCGGATGAAAATGGTCCACGGGCCGGATCTGGCCCGCGGGCCGTAGGTTGCCCATGCCTGCTCTAATGAAATGCACGTTTGGGTAATTCTATTACTTGCTACATGTTCCCTATAGAAAGTCGTGTTGATTGAGAGTGACAGTTCCCGGTTTGGACAAGTAATTGAGTAAGAAAATCGCAAACGATAGTTCGGCTCCGAGTCGATTAACATTCTGTAAATTACACATATTTTATCCGATTTCTTATCTAAATAACAAAAATTATTTAAGACCTTACTATTATAAAGTATTTAGTAGTTATTAAGTGCAACACGTTATGAGCTAAATTCCTCAATAGGCCTAGATCTATGATTATTGATTATTGATTGTAATTTTTGATTGAGCTGGATAATATTTTAACTATATTATTATGTATGGGACAAACGTCTTAACATTAAGAGTACGAGATTGATAGACCTCAACTAAAATCTTTTGAAGATACTGTACAGTGTAGGCTCTACACAGTACACACACATGATGCTGTTTATGTGAATAAGTTTCAGGCACAAGAATTGCACACATCACTCACAAGTTCATGGATGGATCACAAAATAAAATAACTTTAGCAGCTAACATTTGATATTTTCACTGGTTCAGTTGCTCAACGAGTGCCAACGATGAAATGAAAGCATTGTAAGACATTGAGTCAACCATTCTGATTCTACTCACTTGGGTAGTTCTTTCAACACTTTCAACTAACTAGAGTTGATTCTGGTGAAATGTTAAAATTATATTGCTTTATCCAACTAACAATCAATTCACTTCAAATTGGAACAACTTCAACAGTCGTATTACTCGTGTGCAGTAATTTCCTATAAATAACGGTAGTCACAAATGCAGACTTAAGTTGTGATTGTAAATGGAGATATATTGTCATCATTTTGTGATCCATCTAATACGAGGAAATAGAAGGCTGTGGGTGACACCGAGAAAACAACATGGAACAGAGATGAGTAATCGAGTAACAACCAGCCCTCTAGTCTGGTAGTTGATTTTATAACACAGTCGCTCCATCTACAAGCTGTGTGTGTGGGTGTATTGTTTTGTGTACTGCTACTAGATTAATAAGTATGGTGTGCACAAGCACGGAGATAGTTAGAAATAATTATACATAAGAAACTACGTAGTAGAACAGGTAATTTGATTATTAATAACAACAATAGTTAAATATATTATCTAGGAACAGTGTTTGGCTAAATGATTTCCTTTTAATAGAAAACTTAATGAATCAACTCTAAAGAGGATTGTTGTTCTGCATTTGGATCCTTAAAATTGCTTGAACTTCCACAGACACTAGGTTTGCAAATGAAACAAATAAGTAATTGTGATATGCTCTGTCTCTTTTTTATGCTACAAAAGATGGTAGGCCTACTAATTCTGTACATTTTGATGCTTCATACTTCAATTTAGAACTGATTAGTAATAAATGAACAATTTACCATTATTTAAAGTGGAAAATGTGAGTACATCTAGATATCAAAATTTGTATTTGAAATTCCCCCCCCCCCCACACACACACAAAATGTGAATTTCACATCTACGGTCACTTTCTTACACTAAAAAGATTTGAAGTTAAAACAGAACACCAATGTCTGGCAGTTTCAAGAAGAAAATGAAAATAAACATTTTACACCCAGCAATTTTAAAACTCCTGTTATTCCCAAAGCAGCAAGGTGGTTTTTTCCAGAGCACATCACATACATAGAAACTGCAGAAGCTCTGCTGTAGTATGGGACTTGCTAACTTTAAATTAGCTAATGGTTATTTAACTTAGCTGCAAACTCTACCAACTGCACTATCCAGATCCTGGTTTTTATTTTGAGCATTTTACGCGGGTTGGTCGAAAACGCGGGTAATTTTTGTGATGTAAAACCACCGAGTTGCAAGGCTAGTTGGAATTTCAACTCGCGTAAAAACTCCGAATTACTCGCGTAACGTTGATACGCTCATTCATGTAACGACAACAAGTCAAGTCCGGGCGTCTTTTAGAAGGCGTGTGCCCAGCAACGCTGCAGGTGTGAGGGTTAGAAACGACTACCTTACGACGGTAAAACACAAGTGAGTAACCCTCGTTCAACCCAAGTTGATATAACTCCAGTAATAAAAACCAGGTCCAAGACAAACCCTCTAAACCCCGACGGGTGAACAAGGCTGTTCAAGCCGAAACGTTTCGTAGTTATGTTGTGTATATATTTATGTGACCTTCAACTCAACTCTACACAGCCACCAAACTGTTTCAAGGTAAGCTGTTGTGTCCTAGCCTCCTGTCAATCTTTCCCCACCCAACACTAAACCAGCCTCTAGTAATCATGCCAAGAAATTGCAATATTGTGATTTGTCAACAATCCGGAGGTTCTGCGTTCGATCCTCAGTCGGGGCAAACTCTTACGACAATTGCTATCAAATAATGATGTGCTCAAAGCAGGCTCATGCTTAAAAACCTTGTATTCATTATTGAGTACTATTATAAAATTATTATTATTATTATTATTATTATTATTATTTTATAAATAATTTCCATCTTCATGCTTTCACAGCCCAAAATATTAAAGAAAAACCAATATTTTTTATTTTTTATTTTTATAATACAGTAATTATTATTTATTATTGGGAGAAAGATGGTGGGAGGACAGGAAAAAGTGGAGAGAGCTGGTGTTACGACAAGAGAATGAGGAAGAAGATGAGGTGCCGAGCTTGGCAGGCCGTACGCCGGATCAATGGTGGAAACAACTTTAACTCCAGGGGTGGACAAATCCACTAAAAAGTAAGGGGCCATTAGTCTAGCCGTACAGCCGGGGTCTGGTGCCAAGCCCCAGCCGCCGGAGGAAGGCAAAATTATTTTGAGTATTGCATAACATTTGATTGCCTAAAACATGATTTAAAGCAATTTGTATCAATAATAACTGTCTTGTGGAAGTAGCTAGCCATTGTCAATGTTGCATTGATAAATAAAAATACTTGAAAAGTGTATTTTTTACTTTTTGATGATTTAGGAGACAGCATGAAATTTTTACTCGCTTGGGCGAGAGGGCGACCGGTGATTTTCCACACCTGCTTTACTCAACTATATGATTTGGAGAAAAGTGTACAAATATATATACGTAATATTGTTTAACCTTGGTTGTATAGTAGGCGACTATGATGCTGTTTCAACGGTTTTATACACAGAATTTAAAAAAGTGCCTGCACCGGGATTGAACCCGGGATTTCGGCTGTTTCCCTAGTGGATGATGATTCTGTTGCTTCACGACTCATATTAATGCACTAAGGTTTTCGAGACGATGTTTTGGTGAGATTACGAAGAAGGAGGATTACAAAAAAACATGCCTTTATGCGTAGGGACCCTGAAATTTTGTGAATAACTTTTTTCACTTTAAATTATGGTAAATATGAACTGTTTTATTATTAATTAGCAAAATAAGGCAATAATCACGTTTTTGTGCCAAATTAGAGCACAATCGGGAACTTTCCTCAATTATTCTGTAAGTTTTAGCTCCAAAATATGCAATTAATTTGACAGTTGGGCATTGATATTCAACATTTCTGTTTTAACCTATAGTTGGCACCATGACAGCAGAAAATATTATTATCAAACACACCAACTTTTTATTTGGTATTTCTCAGAGTCCCTACTTATGCGGGATTCGAACCCATGTTCTCTTGGTGGAGACACTTTTTAAATTTCTGTCTATAGATAATACCATCATATTTAGATGGTAGGAATTTGAGTGCAGAAAATTAATGAAAGAAGGATTGAAGAAGGAAGAAGAAGGGGTAGGCCAAGGAAGAGATGGAAGGACACCATAGCATGAGACTTGGAGGCAAGAGGAGAGAGCTGGGAAGATGTGGAAGAGATACGATTGTGGGAGGATAGAAAGAAGTGGTGATGGTGATGATGATTATCATAAGCATAAGCCCTCTTTAAGGACATGTAGTTATTGATAGGGCTGTGCAAATTAGTAAAAATGCCTCCCCGGGTACCGTCGATCTTACGGTCGGGTCTATTACAAAGAAAGTAAAAAAAGTTTGTGTGAAGTTAGTCAATTATTTATTTTATATTGACAGGTCGTCACTTTTAACACACACGTTCTCATGAACGTGAACATGTCGACGGTCTCGGGCGCCAGAGATGCTCATTTCTAATATCCAGCAGTTGAAAACGCACTTTCAGAAGGAACTGATGTTGCCGGAATGCATAAATATCTCCGTCAGTCACTTATCGGCCGATTACAATGAATAGTGGTGCGCGCACAGCGTGTTACTGTTATTGTGTAGACTAGGTAGGTGTAAAGAATGCCAGAAGGCTGGATAAGGAGAGACTACCAACGGCTTACCTGAAGTGAAGGAGGTAGGCCGCTTCGTGGTAAGCTGTTGGTACTGTTGGTATTTATCACTCTCCTTATTGTTATTATGATAATTTTGTTTAAATTCAAAGACATATATTGGTGTGAGACAGGATCCAACAGCTTACCTTCGAAAAGTGATGATGGCTGCTGAGTTTCTTGAAGAATACCAACATAAATATATACAAAACAGAAAACACAGAAAAACACGAGACGTTTCGATACGAGGTCTTATTCACTCAAGAGAGGCCATTTTCCTTTCTCTCTTGAGTGAACAAGACCTCGTATCGAAACGTCTCGTGTTTTTCTCGTGTTTTGTATATATTTATGTTACTATTCTTCAAGAAACTCAGCAGCCATCATCACTTTTCGAAGGAAAGCTCTTGGATCCTGTCTCACACCAATATACTCCAGCCGATTGGCATTCTTTCTACATAATCTAAATCCAAAGACAAAATGTCAAAGTGATGTTGAAAACCTAAAGAGACAATGTTGTGTTTGCTGTGTACGTAGGCCTACATATTAAATTTTAGTGAGAGAGTATGTTGCTTTTAATGTAGCCCATCTACTCGTTATACTACTCAGGACAAACACAGTTTTAGCACTTAGTAGTTGTTAGGATCAGGATCATCAGATTGATCACTAGGTCAACCTTGAAATTGCGAGTCGTTAGCCCTATACTCGATCTTTTTATCTCTATGTTGTTTTACTCGGGACAAGGAGATTCAATAAGAGCAGCTGAGATTAAGTATCATGTACCATACTGACATACACCACACCCACTACCAGGGGACACTAGGGTTCACTCCACAGTTCACTCCAGAGTAGCCTTGTGCTAGCAAGCATCGGAAACCATTGAACTTGCCGCTATTGTGCTAAAGGGGTTCCAATGCCTGTTTAGTAGGGTTAGTGATTTCTCAATCAAACTACCCTATTATCAATTTTGGTAACATAACATTTACATTATATTATTTTCACTAGGCCTATTTTACTTGGATAAATGCAATGCCAATAGGCCTATACAGTAACTGCATAAGATAAATACTTTGCATTCAGAAAAGGCTGGATGGATGAAGTGTTGTTGATGGGCTGAAGATGTCGTGGTAAAAACAGTGAAAAACAACACGAGACCACGAAATTATGGCGTAATAACCGAATCAACTTACAACCGGTAGACGTAATAGCCTAAGGGAATTATAAACAGCATTGTTCTTATGGAATGTGAACCAGACCACTCAAAATTCAATCTGAAAACAGTTTGACTGTAAGGTGAACTGTGGTGTGAGCTAGTGAACATGCTGGGAACATGCAAACATGCTGGTACTTCTTCATGACCACTAGCTTAACGATATCATTACTTTACTCACTGACAATAGCCATGTCAGATAACTTAGAGACTGCAAGAAACAAGGAAGTTAACAGACTTTATAATGAAATAGTTAAGCAAGTAGTCGAGCACCGTACCGAACATGCAAGACTAACTTCTTACAAGGAAGGATTGAGGGATTAGGAATGAATGAACTGTTCCAAGAACTGACTTACAAACATCAATACGATACGAGCATAGGCGGCTGAATATGACGATGTCTGAGACGTTGAAGAATCACTCGTGAGCTGCGACATACGATGTGGAAGGTTCTCGAGGAGCCTCCTTGACGTTCGTACAGGTTCTTCTCATTCCTGAAATGTGCAACACAGTGACTAGTAAGGCTGCACAATGATAAAATTAAAATAATTGTACCGGTACATATTATTATTTATTATTTTTAGATATTTTTAGTTTTAGATATCTAGAAAGTGAAGTAGGCTTAATGGCAAGTGAAAAGATTAAAAAGGAGATAAACATCAGAATACAAAATGCCAGTAACTTCTACAAGTGTGTGAAAGGCCTGGTATAGGATAATTTTTTTAAATATGTTAATTAATGTAGATTTTCATGTAAAAACAATAAACAGAAGGGAACAACAATGGTGGTACAGTAGGCCTATAGATGACCAATAACACTTACCTGTCCACACAATTCTTCTGAACTGTGATGCTAGCGGCAACAATGAATACTCTTGTAGTTTCCTTGACGACAGAGTTTCTCGTTCTCCTGAAAGTGAAAAAGAGTAAGAAATAAGCCTTAAATAAATAAATTAGTGTTTAGATCTGGAGTCTACCCACTCAGTCACAGAACTGATTTTCAGTGGGCGACATTACATTTAAAACCGACCAAGCCAACCCTGTAGGCTTCGACACCATTGACGAGCAAACATTGACCAACTAGAGACCGGCATAAGTATGAAACACCGATCAATCAAGCTGGTCACGATTGCACCAACCGATAGTGCGACAATCAACAAATCTAAATAGGAACAACCTTAGAATTGATTATGTACTTCTTTAGGACGGCTCCAAAGTCACCGTTTACAAATTCCTAAGCCAAGAACTGATGAAAACTTGTCTATAGCAGGAATCGAACCCTGGACCTTCTGCACTGGAAGCAGAGACGCTAAACACAAGACCAACGAACCACACATATACAGAGAGAGCTAGTTGTTAGTTGTTACAAACAAAACAAGACTTCCTGATGTTTGTAGCCCTTACATATATACTGTATTAAAAAGTTTTTACATGAAGTTTTCGAGAAGCATTGTAGGTAAAGTTAGAGAATCTGGATCGTATTAACTATGTTAATAGTGAAGCGCAATTGTATGTTTGTCTGTTAAAATTTCTGTCGGCACACCGCCTTAAAAATGTAGCGTTCCCACCATAAAAAAGTATGTAACTTGATGTAGTCAAAACACACATAACAAAAACTTGTAGAAATACAGCCAAACCTTACACACTCAAAAGAAATGAGATCTAAACAAGGGCCAAGCTCATCTACCCTTCCACATTTGCGCATTCTTAATTCATAAACGTTCAGTGTCCCGTAACAGCATCCTTGAAAAGCTTGGCAAAATAGAATTTGCAATTATTAATTTAAACGTAATAGTTCATCCAAGTTCTTTCTCCAAATTAATTTAAACGTAATATCATGCAAATTCTTTTTTGCCAAGCTTTTCGAGGATGCTGTTACGGGACACTGTACGTTTTATGAATTAAGAATGCGCAAATGTGGAAGGGTAGATGAGCTTGGCCCTTTTTTAGATCTCATTTCTTTTGAGTGGTTTGGCTGTATTTCTACAAGTTTGTTATGTGTGTGATCTCATTACTTTTTCAAGTTCCATTGCAAAATTATTTGTTAAAATATAATTGGATGAGCGAAGCGAAGACTTCAATTTCACCGACCCCCCAAAAAATCTAGCTCGGGTGTTTTTTTGTTTTTTTTTTGTTTTTTTTTTTTGTTTGTTTTTCCGTCTGTTTGTTCGCTCTCTACCGGGCAAACGGCATATGCGATCTTGATGAAAATTTGACACGACCTTCGTTTTCTCTGAACTTAGACTTGCTACATTTTTGGGTACAATCGAAGAAATATTTCTCATGAATATCGTACTTTTACGATTTTTTTCGATTTTTAGTGCGATATTTTCGTGCCATTTGGGCCAATTCTGACCAAACGGGTGGGGCTACAACGTTCATATTTCACATGGACATTAAGGTAATGGTGATGTATTGCTTTCTAAAAGAAAAAGTTGAAAAAGTTAGTCAGAATCGAGAGAAATAAAGCTTTTAATATACGTTTTTTGACTTTTTGTGCGATATTTTCGTGCCATTTGGGCCAATTCTGACCAAACGGGTGGGGCTACAACGTTCATATTATACATGGACATTAAGGTTATGGTTATGTAGTACCTTTTGAAAGAAAAAGTGGAAAAATTTAGCCAGAATCCATAGAAATAAAGCTTTTAATACAAGTATTTTACGGTAAATAATACCAATTGACAAGAAACAAAAGAAACTTGACAACATTCACCTTCGATGCGTAGGCAGCAAAACAAAGCACTTGCAAAAGTAAATATATCCCACGCAAACTAAAACCTTTAAAAAGCTCATCCATCAACGCGGCGGGACTTAAGCGTTTTCCTAGTAATTTTATCAAAGTTGATTTAATTTCTATGGTATTAGCAATAACAATAGGATGTAAAATATCTAGGCCCGGATTCATGTACATTTATCCTGGGTATAGGCAAACCTGGGTAAGTTACTTTTGAAAAGTAATAAAATTACATTACTCATTACTTCAGCCAAAATGTAACTAAATTACTATTTAGTTACTTTTCCAAGAAAGTAATGAAATTACATTACTTTTTATGAAAAAAAGTAGTGAAATTACTTTCAAAAATTACTTTTTTGGCGAGTATGACGCAAGTGCTTTGTCTGCCGATGGCGGGTCTCAAGACAGGGTGTTATCCACGCCCACACTTTAAAACCAGCGGAGGCCTATCACAGAGATATTGTAGATATCGACGTATAGATGTATAGTAAATTATTGATTACGCGGGTGACATCTGTCGGCGAAATGTTGTAACTACACTACAAGTGTAACAATTCGACTATCGATTTATTTGACACAGACTTGAATGTTTGATGTCAAGTAGATAATTACGTCGTCAACGGTGCTCGTCATAGGCGGAAGTTTAAAAGTAAACATGGCTAGGTTCTGAAATAAAAACTCGGGACTCGAAATCTCTCAATCAGACCTACGAAATGTCGGAAATGCTGCATTCACATGCACATTGTTCAAGCAGGCGATACGTAGAAAGGCAGCAGGCGCACTGGAACAGTGACTGATATTTGATACACAAAGGCGCGGGTCGCGCGGCAAAGGTAACGCGTTACTAACGCCAAATTACAATGATAAAAGTAGTGAAATTACTCTTCCGTTACATTGAGAAAAATGTAATTAAATTACTGGCTCGTTACTGAAAAAAGTAATTTCGTTACAGTAACGCGTTACTTGCGTTACGTTACTACCCAGGTCTGGGTATAGGTGGTATAACCATGGTATAACGACGGTATAACTACTAGTTAAGTCTAGGCAACTCACATCCAATCAAAACTTTCCCATGCAACAACAAACACAACTAATGTTATTTTCCACCTTTTCCACTGCATTCCACAGCCATGTAAATCAGCAGATTATCAAAAGAACAATGAAAATTTGTACCGTCTTTTGTTTTACATTTTTATTTAGTGACGGGAGTTTTGCGTGAGATCATTAAAAGAAAAGAAAATGCATATTACTTCCGTACATTTTTGTATGGCCTAGGTGGACAATCATACTATTGTTTATCTGTATTAGGCCTTTAGTAATCAAAACTAGTTATTTGTGCGGGAAGTGTGTCAGAACAAGGTTGTGCTGGCCTAGGGTTGGCTAGGCTTGTCAAACATGTAGTGTAAGTATTTATTTATCTAGTCCTATAGCCTAATGGAACTTTAGACCTACACTGTTGTATTATAAATAATTTTCTACATCTGGGCCTAGGCCAGGGACGGTTTCTGATTTGTTTTATGAGAGTTATGACAACTTTTCTCGTTTCACACATAGAAGCAAAATTTAAAATGTCCGCCATTTGTTTACGTATTTTCTTATCCCCGTGCAAGACGGAACCGCACTTTACCGCCTAACTCTGCTTATACTGTCAACAAGTGTCAAGTAACTATAGTTACTTGTTGATTATATTCTTGTATAAGGCTTATATTGAATTCTTTTATTTGGAAGCCTTCCAGCAAACTTTTTCAACTTTTTCTTTCAAAAGACCCTATATCACTATTACCTTAATGTCCATGTAAAATATGAACGTTGTAGCCCCACCCGTTTGGTCAGAATCGCGGGCCGATTGAAACTGACGAATTAGACAGTAGTAGCAGTAGCAGTAGTAGCTAACATCCTTAATGATTTTGAGCATGTTTCAAGCCATTTTTTCACCAAGAAGGAATAGTCGTGTCGTACCCAAACCAAATTTGGCATGTGTTGTCAGGTACCTAAATCCCCTCGATTTTGATAGTATTCAAGTTCACATCACGTTTCATGACGGCTGGGTAACACCTCGAAATCACCCCAACTCTGCTTGCTGGGTTAAGGTGCTTGAGTGTGTAGCGCACCGCGGCTTGGCTGCGGCGCCCTAACGGGCACCTAGATACATGTCAAGCATTTTAATATATTATAAGTCTAATAGTTTGCCTTAGGCATGACTACACACCTAATAATAATGTCAAATATAAAAATGTTTTCATATTATTATAACATGTATTGTCAACAAATAAAACCTTACTTATCTGCAAATTTGTATATTCAACATTGTACTATATTTGATCTGTCGGTTGATTACCGACGCAACCGGGGAAACTTCTTTATCGACTCTTATGGTTACCACGACCACGGGCCCACTGCCTTTGCTAGGATTTTGCTAGGAATTGTCTAGAATCCAATTAATTCGAAAGGCGGTGTGCCGAGATGTATTTCTATTAGCGCTACGTATGCAAAAGATAAAGCTGCGTAAGGTAAGGTAACACCAGTGGGACCAAATAAATGCGGAACATGAGGATATTCCAGATGAGAGTAGCATATTTTACAAACTCTCATAATGAGTGATGAGTGACATAGGCATATGCCAACGCCAACAGATAAGGATAAAGTGGGTACTGGGTAGACAGAATCTAAATAATAAATATGATTTTAATTTTTTTTAATAGATTTGGTGGTATAGTATATAGTACACTAAAGCCTGATTTAGACGATTCAATGCAGGGTGTGTGATTTTTTTTATTTTTATTAAAAAAATCATAATTTATTTGGTTTAAATCGGATTTATTTGATTTAAATCAACTTTTTGATTTAAATCAACTTTTTGATTTAAATCAACTTTTTGATTTAAGTCGTTTGATTTTTTTTTCAATTTAAATCAGATTTTTATTGATTTAAATCAACAAAATCAGTGTTTCAAAACTTGTCAGGTTGATGTGCGGATCAAATTACTTTCACAAGCGTTTCAGAAAATATAATTCAAAAATTATTTTAAGGAAAACTTTGCCTAAATCAGTTAGAACTCTTGTGTTTGTTGCTCAAAATGAAGAAATAGTGCATTTGATTTAAATCAATGATTTTTATTAAATAAATCATTTGATTTAAATCTGATTTAAATCAAAAATGTTCTTTCAATGTTTCCTAACAATCCCTTGATTTCAAGGGTTGAATTTAAGGCCCATCGCAGACAACATTGAAGGGCTATTCACACTGTTCAGTGCATGGTTCAATATTGAATCTAGTTACAGTCTTTTAAACACGACTCTAGGGATGACATCAATTCCAAAAAAAATTGGAATCAATTATTGTGACGGCGTAAAAAATCGTAAAAGTACGATTTTATGAGAAATATTTCTTTGATTGCCCCTAAAATCATAACATATCTAGGCCTACGTTTAGTTATTTCAAACATTCACATAAATTTTCTTCAAGATCGGAGTAGCTGTTTGCCCGGTCGCGGACCAAATATCACGAAAATATTGAATTCAAAATCGTAAAAGTACGATATTCTTTGAGAAATATTTCTTAGATTGTACCCAAAAACGTAGCAAGTCTAAGTTCAGAGATTTAGGTTGTCCCCTCCAATTTTCATCAAGATCGCATATGCCGTTTGCCCGGTAGAGAGCAAAAACAAAAACAAACAAAAACAAAAAAATAAAAAATACCCAAGCTATTGTTTTTTGTTTTTTTGGGGTAAGTGAAATTGAAGTCTGCTTCGCTCATCCAATTAAGATAAAAAAGAATTACAATTTGATAAGTATAAAATAAATAATCTTAATATTTGGAACATGCCTGTTTAGCATTTTGTTTCATGTACTTACGTATTAGTTTTTGTTAGTTTGTATGTGGAATTGTATTTGTGAGATATTCGTAAGATAGCGCAAACGTTGTGTCCAGAGCAACGGGTAAGAGTTAAGTCCTTTCTCGGACGATTTATCCTAGATAAGATGTGTAATGTGTGATTACGATGGCTACATTCAGAATTGTTGATTGTATGTTCTAGTCAGCTGGTATAAATAGATAGACTGTTTATTCTGATGTTTCTGTAAATAAAGATATGTGAAGTCTCTTCAACGTATTTTATGATAAATACCATTGATTATCATTTCATTTATATACACTTCTACAACCTAACCATAGGCTACTTTACATTCATTGCCATCATGTTTATGTATAATAATAATATTAATCTAAGTTTCTTCTGTAATTACCTGAAAATGTCATCATGTGCATATTAAATGTTTCTATCTACATGCTACAATATATTGAAATGTAAATGTAATGTAAAATAGACACTGGTTCTATAAATGCCACACTAAATGCCTTGTAACATAGCAAAAGAGCTTAAAACATGATTAATAAACATATATAATACTATGGTGTCACTAAATTTTTTCACAAAAAAATCTTTATAAAAACCAAAAAAATTGCATTTTTTCTATAGAGTTCAAGAGTATGTGGGCAGCAATAAAATTGCCACACAGTGCATTTTATTTTTCCATCCACAAGTTTACAAAGGTTACAACCCCTTTCCCAAATTGGGTCAGTTAAGTTAGCCCCGCCCAATTAGCAATAAATATTACTTAAGAAATACATAATGTTGCACTAATTATTTACCAAAACCAAGATTCATCACATTTATTGGATGAGCGTAGCGAAGATTCCATTTCACTACACTGGAGAAAAAAATCCGTAATGTTTTTTTTTCTTTTTTTCTGTATTTTTGTGTGTTTGTCAACACGATTACGGCTAAACCGATACTCCAATTGCGATGAAATTTTCTGAAGGCCTTCGAAATCTCTGAACTTAGAACTGCTACGTTTTCGAGCGCAATCAAAAAATTATTTCTCATAAAAATCGCAATTTTACGATTTTTTTTATTTTTAAAACATTTCTTCGACTTACATGCTTTATCCGATTGTAATGATTTTTTCACAGAACCTTTATTTTATGAATTAATATATTCGTGTGAAATTTCAGCATAATCGAAAAATTATTGTTAATGAAAATCGCAGTTTTACGATTTTTTTAATTTCTTCGGCAAATAACACCTACACACTTTATCCGATTGATAATATAATAATAATAATATTTTATAATGATATTTTTACAGAACCTTAATTTTATGAATTGATATATTCGTGTAAAATTTGAGCGGAATCGAACAATTATTTCTCATGATGACAATTATACAATTTTTTTTTTTTTTAATTTCTTAGACTTATAACACCGACATGCTTTATCTGATTGAAATTATTTTTTCACAGAACCTTAATGTTATGAATAAATATATTCGTGTGAAATTTGAGCGTAATCGAAAAATTATTTCTCATGAAAATCGCAATTTTACGTTTTTAAAAAAATACGCTCATCCAACAACTCGCCTGAAAAAGCATTTGCGAAGCTTCCTAGTTTACACAATTTAGAATTTAATAGATAGAAATTGAGCGCCTCCACCTGGTGCGGTTTCCTAACTTATTAATGAACCGATCCGGGAACTGTCACTGTCAATCATCACGACTATCTAAAGAGTACACGTGGCTAGTGACAGAATTGCCCCATCGTGAATTTGATTTGTTTATCCTAAAATTCACAAAAGCTAACCCCTTTGCAAATTTATCGATTTAGGGTCCGACTTCGACCAGATGTAAATAATAGGATGGGAACTTTACGTTTTGTATGTGTGCAAAGTGTATTTACTAGGCCGCTTCACAAACGCTTATTTTAGTCGTGTTGATGGATGAGCTTTTTTAAAGATTTTAGTATGCGTGGGATCTCTTTACTTCTTCAAGTTCCATTGCAAAATCATTTTTGTTAAATTAGGATAATTTTTATAAAGTAGTACTAATTGCTATGGTAATACCAATTAATAGAATGTAAAATATTTGGAGGCCCGAAGACTTGCTTTTTGTACGCATTGTAGGTGATTGTTGTCAAGTTTCTATAGTTACTTGTTAATTATTATACACCTCAAAAAACTTATATTTAAACCTAATTTAATAATTAATGACCACCTAAATAACTGTGCATACAAAGAAAAAGTTTTTTCTTGGGAATCGATTCTGAGGTCACAATGATCGATTTGGAATCGATGTCATCCCTAATGCACGGACGATGCTGCTGCAATGACCGGGATACATTAAAGGGGGCCAAGTCTTTAGTCCACTCGTTTCGAGTCGATTGATTGATTGATTGAATATTGCTTAACGTCTCATATTTATGCACTTTGGCTAATCGAGACGATGAGTGGTGATAGATGAGGATGAAGTATGAACAGAAGGGAGGAGGGGAAACCCGGTACCGGCACGTAGCCTACTCCTTTCGAAAAGTACCAAGGGGACCAACGGCTTAACGTCCCATCCGACAGGATGGTGTAACTTTGACAGTCATATAGGTTCCTCCACTAACCCGGACTGCCGAGCAGACGTCAAGGAGAACGAAGCCGTTACACTAGCTTTCAAACCCTTCATCTGCTCTAACCAGCGGTATACGTGAGTTTCAGGGTAGAGCGGTCACCCACTCTACCCATGACCACGCCCGATTCTGCTTAACTTCGGTGTTCAAGTGGGAACCGGTTAAACGAGCTCGGCTAAACCGCTGGCTGTTTCGAGTCGAGAAGTGAGTCAAGTCACTCGTTCTATGTCACCTGCCAGCAAATGTGACTTGGTGTGGTAGTCTTTAGTCCCACCGTGTCACAAGTGACATAGTTTTATCGACAGGTGGCTTAATTTTATCGGTTTCAGACTCCGCCCCCAACAAATCCATAGCGACCAATAGAAAACGTTGTTACATGCAGTTCGGAACGTGGAAGATTGCCAGCGTTGGAATTCTTCTACATATCTTTCATTTAAGCTTTGTATCTTGTATTAATTTTTTTTTTTAAGCACGAAGGCTGTGGCCCGGAGCCTGCACACAACACACGGGTCATGCAAAAATGTGTTTTTGTCAAGTTCCTCTGAATGGAAATTTGAAATTCTTTACCTGTACATTTTATTAAGTGCTGCACACAATTTGAACCATCATGTAAGTGTTTTTATATTATAATAAGGATGAAATCCGAGTTTTAAATATTTGGTATTTTGAAGAAAATGAACAGTTTTGTTTTTCCATGGATTCACATTTGAGTTTGACTGAGCTATTTGATCAAAGACATTTGAAGAATTTTTTTAATTTTTGACAATTTATTGATTTAAATCATGGCCGCCTCTATAAATGCAGATTTTTATGAAAAGAGTTGTCGAATATGACCTTGGATAATATTCAAGCAGAACTTTGCTTTCACAACATTTCTTCAAAATGGATTTTTGGTAAAAGAGAACTTTTAGAGAGACTTTTCGACAGGCTAATCAAACAGAAGATTGATGTGAAAGAAGCATTTTGTAAGTAGTGTATTGAAGGCCTGCTTACATTGATCGAAAGAAAAGTACAGATAAAATAATCAACATAAACAGGAACAGGCCTACTTAAGTGGTCATACTAGTATTGGAAAAAATGGATCAGATTCATAATGCAAAAGTTATCATGCACTAATAACAGGCAATATTTAAATGACATACCAGCAAATGATAATTTAGGGATTTCCCTACCCGATCTTGAAATTAAAGAACTGATTCTGCGACTTGAAAAGAGGATTCTGGAGCAAACATTAAATGAAGAGAAGTTTTAAAAAATAATCAACAATCAGGATAGAATAATATTAAATTTAAAATCAAGATGCCTTCACTATAAGGAACTGTAGGATATTAACAATGCCCGAGTTGACATGTTAAAAAGGGATATTGGAGTTTTGAAGCAGTATGAGGGAAAATTCAACTTGATGAATGCGCGAAGTGTGGCTAGGCCTTCAAGCGATACTCGCAAAAGAGTTCAACTATTTGTGACAGTCACGGCCGTTCTCTAGGCATTTTACTTGTTGACAAACTTAAATCTACTCACCGTATTATGAATACAGTAAAAGCCAACGCTGTTTTCTCTACTGTCACTGCTGAGCTTGGCTAATACAGTATGAGAGGCGCAAGTAACACTGTGGTTATAATTAGGGATGCACATCGATACTTTTTTCATTATCGATTATCAAAATGGTAATGTCATTATCGAATCGATAATATCGATATCACCAACAAAGCCTGCTTCGACCTATAAGTGGAACCTCAAGTGTGGCAAGTGTAAGTCAAAACAATACTTTCACGTTCCGTTTGATGCCTCGCTGTTTTCGATGTCATATGTTTGATCGACTGATAGCTCATTTCCAATTATAAATCTCGAGTGTGACACCATCAGGCCAGGCACATTGTGAGATAATCTCTTCAGAGTTTTGGTTTGTGCCACTATTGACCAATTATTTGATATTTCGACATCTCTTTGTAACTGTTTTGTATCTTGGCTGTGTTTTATCCTGTCCAGGTTATTCCCTGCCCCCAACCCCCTCCCCAAACACATTCTGCCCAATCATAGTTAATTCCTCATCAACAAGTTCAAACTTGGTTAAGCCCCTCCCCTAGTGATTCCCCCTTCACCCTATCTTTTAGTGGCTCAGTAAGAAATTAAACATAGTCAAAGCTAACAAAGGATGAAGATCTAGACCTTCCGAATAGTCAATTTTTTTAACAGTTTGTAAAATCTGTAACTTTAAAACCAAGCAAAACAACATGACAAATTTTTGATATATTAAAATTCATATGATCAAGCAACTTATGGCTATTTTGAAAATTTTTTAGGACCTACCCCTTTTGTCGAAAAACTACCCTCAAAGGGGTACTTTTTGATTTTGATCCATTTTCAGAATTTTTTTTTGGGCATAAGGGGTTAAAACAACACATTTTTTTTTTCTACAACTTTAAAGGTATGTACTCATAGTTTTTACTCACAAAAAATTATTTTGTTGTTGTCACCCCTTCCATATTAAACTATTTATTGAAAGTAGCCAAAAAGCCAAAAGCGTTGTCAATATTTGGCTGCCTTACGAGGCAGCCAAATATTAAAAAAAAAAAGTTCAAGTTGTTCAAAATTGAAGTGATGTTAATGAAAGATTGTCATTTTAGTAAGAAATATTGTCTTACTTCATTTTGATATCTCAAACGGTTCTCAACCTATTTCATTTACCGCTACTAGCTACGAAAGCAAATAACACTACGCGGGGCGACTCTCAAATGCCTAAAATATGTGAACGGTTCATCCGAAAAATCTACAAACTTGGATTTGAAATCTCATACATATAGGTATCAACATGCAAAATTTGAAAAAAATTAAAAATCATGATGCAACAACTTTTTTTTAAATCTGGTGAATCTAAATGGAATGACCCAGGTGCTAGTTTCTTTAATTGCAATTATCTCATCTACCGTGAGAGTTAGATCGACACCGTTTGGTATTTAGTATCACCGGGGACCCTCCCAGGTGCAAGTTTCTTTAATTGCATTTATCTCGACAACCGTGAGAGCTTGGGCAAAACCGTAAGGTATTTAGAATCACCGGGGACCCTTCTAGGTGCTAGTTTTTTTTATGCTTTTGTATCGACAACCAAAAGAGTTAGAGCGAAACCGTAAGGTATTAAGAATCACTCTCACAGTTGTCGAGATAAAAGCAATAAAAGAAACTAGCACCTAGAAGGGTTGATTCTTAATACCAAACGGTTTTACTCTAACTCTCAGGGTTGTCGAGATAAATACAATTAAAGAAACTAGCACCTGTGAGGGTCCCAGGTGATTCTTAATACCTAACGGTATCGCTCCAACTCTCACGGTTGTCGAGATAAATGCAATCAAAGAAACTAGCACCTGTGAGGGTCCCAAGCATAGACATCCTATATAATTGGCTAGACCAGCAGTCGGTGGTCCACTTCCGGTACAATTAGAAGCCATCTTAAAATGACAGTTTACATGTTAATCAAATGGGAGCGATTTGTGGCCAATAGTCTCAAGATTGCCGCCAGGTTGACAGTAAGCATACAGCCTTAACACAAAATGATTACTAAATTCCCTTATGCAATCACTTCGATTGTTTCTTTGTTTAATACCATGCTGTACAAGCTAACATATAAACATCCAGTAAAATACTTTATTGCATTAAAAAAGCATAATTTAAAACACCAAATCGCCATCTTGAAATGGGCCGGTTGAGTCTTCAATTTGCTACGCTCGCGCCTGTGCGGAGGTATAGGAGACTGCTAATCTAGCCTACTATAGGGGTTTAATATCAATGGTCCCAAGTGAATCTTAATACCTAACGGTTTTGCTATAACTCTCACGGTTGTCGTCGTCGTCGTTATGTCCTTATGTGGTTATGTAGTTATGTGGATATGTCGTTATGTCGTGATGTGGTTTTGTGGTCATGTGATTATGTCGTTATGTTGTTATGTGGTAAAGTGGTTATGTCGTTATGTGGTTATGTGGTTGTGCCGCACCGGGTTGCCGCACATGGCTGCCGCACATTGCTGCCGCACCTGGTTGCCGCACCGGATTGCCGCACCTGGTTGCCGCACCGGGTTGCCGCACCTGTGTACAGCACCTGGATGCTGTACATGATCATACCCTTCGATAGAGGTGAAGTGTGGACCATCATTCTCTGATAATCCGATCTTAAATTACCTTTTTCGAGGGAAAAAAAAAATTGCGGAATTTGGGTGATTTGTTTGGAAATTCGGAAACATACTTTACAAGATCGAATCACCATTCTTAAACTTTTCTCTATGCTTGGGTTCGTGCCCTGTCGGCGTTTTTTCGAGGAAAAAAAATTGCGGAATTTCGTTGCACAGTTTGTTTTTAAATTCAGAACCATACTTTATACGAAGTATACATCATTTTAAGTCTTTTCTTTCAAATTAACATTTCTCTAAGATCGTCAACCGTGAAAGTAAGAGCGAAACCGTTAGGTATTAAGCATCACCAGGTGACGCTCTACCTGGAACACCATGTATAATTTTTTTCAGACACTGCTAGTCCTTTTATCGCATTTTTCGCGTCAACTATGAGAGTGAGAGCGAAACCGTATTTATTTAGCATCATAAGGGGACCCTCTCCCTGGAACACCATGTTTAATATTTTTCAGTAATTGCTAGACCCTTTAATCGAATTTTTCTCGTCAACCGTGAAAGTTATAGCAAAACCGTTAGGTATTTAGAATCACCAGGGCCCCATCTAGTGCTAGTTTCTTTTATTGCATTTATCTCGTCAACTGTGAGAAAATGGTCGAAACCGTTAGTTATTTAGAATCACCAAGAAACCCCCCTAGCTGCTAGTTTTTTACTGTAAGGTATTAAGAATCACTCTCACAGTTGTCGAGATTAATGCAATAAAAGAAACTAGCACCTAGAAGGGACCCCTTTAATTCTTAATACCAAACGGTTTCGCTCTTACTCTCAGGGTTGCCGAGATAAATGCAATAAAAGAAACTAGCACCTTGGAGGGTCCCCGGTGATTCTTAATACCTAAGGGTTTTGCTCTAACTCTCACGGTTGTCGTCGTCGTCGTCGTTATGTCCTTATGTGGTTATGTGGATATGTCGTTATGTCGTGATGTGGTTTTGTGGTCATGTGTTTATGTCGTTATGTTGTTATGTGGTAAAGTGGTTATGTCGTTATGTGGTTATGTGGTTGTGCCACATTGGGTTGCCGCACATGGCTGCCGCACATTGCAGCCGCACCTGATTGCCGCACCGTGTTGCCGCACTCGATTGCCGCACCCGGTTGCCGCACCTGGTTGCCGCATCTGTCTAACGCACCTGGATGCTGTACATGATAATACCCTTTAATAGAGGTGAAGTGTGGACCATCATTCTCTGATAATCCGATCTTATATTACCTTTTCGAGGGAAAAAAAAATTGCGGAATTTGGGTGATTTGTTTGGAAATTCGGAAACATACTTTACAAGATCGAATCACCATTCTTAAACTTTTCTCTATGCTTGGGTTCGTGCCCTGTCGGCGTTTTTTCGAGGAAAACAAATTGCGGAATTTCGTTGCACAGTTTGTTTTTAAATTCAGAACCATACTTTACTAAGAAGTATACATCATTTTAAGTCTTTTCTTTCAAATAAACATTTCTCTAAGATCGTTAACCGTGAGAGTAAGAGCGAAACCGTATTTATTTAGCATCATAAGGGGACCCTCTCCCTGGAACACCATGTTAAATATTTTTCAGTAATTGCTAGACCCTTTTATCGACTTTTTCTCGTCAACCGTGAAAGTTATAGCGAAACCGTTAGGTATTAAGAATCACCAGGGCCCCATCTAGTGCTAGTTTCTTTTGTTGCAATTAACTCGTCAACCGTGAGGGTGAGGGCGACACCGTTTGGTATTTAGAATCACCGGGGACCCCCTAGGTGCTAGTTTTTTTTTTGCTTTTGTCTCGACAACCGAGAGAGTAAGAGCGAAACCGTAAGGTATTAAGAATCACTCTCACAGTTGTCGAGATAAATGCAAACAAAGAAACTTGCACTTGTGAGGGTCCCAGGTGATTCTTAATACCTAACGGTATCGCTCCAACTCTCACGGTTGTCGTCGTCGTCGTTATGTCCTTATGTGGTTATGTGGATATGTCATTATGTCGTGATGTGGTTTTGTGGTCATGTGTTTATGTCGTTATGTTATGTGGTAAAGTGGTTATGTCGTTATGTGGTTATGTGGTTGTGCCGCACTGGGTTGCCGCACCCGGTTGCCGCACCTGGTTGCCGCACCTGTCTACCGCACCTGGATGCTGTACATGATAATACCCTTCGAAAGAGGTGAAGTGTGGACCAACATTCTCTGATAATCCGATCTTATATTACTTTTTTTGAGCGAAAAAAAAATTGCCGAATTTCGGTGATTTGTTTGGAAATTCGGAAACATACTTTTCAAGATCGAATCACCATTCTTAAACTTTTCTCTGTGCTTGGGTTGGTACCCTGTCGGCGTTTTTTCGAGGAAAACAAATTGAAGAATTTTGTTGCACAGTTTGTTTTTAAATTCAGAACCATACTTTACTACGAAGTATACATCATTTTAAGTCTTTTCTTTCAAATAAACATTTTTCTAAGATCGTCAACCGTGAGAGTAAGAGCGAAACCGTTAGGTATTAAGCATCACCGGGTAACGCTCTCCCTGGAACACAATGTATAATTTTTTCAGACACTGCTAGATCCTTTAATAGCATTTTTCTCGTCAACTGTGAGAGTTAGTGCAAAACCGTTAAAGGTATTTAGAATCACCGGGGCCCCATCTAGGTGCTAGTTTCTTTTATTGCAATTTGGAGAGGCCTAGCGAGGGTTCTTATGAGGTATAGATGCCTAGAGAAGCTTTTCCAGAGGTAGAGAGGCCTAGAGTCTTCTCCACAGTAGAAGAGGATTAAGAAACTTCTCCAGAGGTAGAAAGCCCTAGAAAAGCTTCTCCAGAGGTAGACAGGCCTAGAGAAGCTTCACCAGAATATGAGAGGCCTAGAGAAGCTTCTCCAGGGGTAGAGAGGCCTCGAAAGGGTACTTAAGAGGTATAGAGGCCTAGAGAAGCTTCTCCCGAGTAGAAGAAGCCTATAGGGTGTTCATAAGAGGTAAAGCAGCCTAAAGCATCTTCTCCAGAGGTAGAGCGGCTTAAAGAAGTTTCTCCAAAGTAGGAGAGGCCTAGAGAGGGTTCTTATGAGGTACAGATGCCTATAGAAGCTTTTACAGAGGTAGAGAGGCCTAGAGAATCTTCTCCACAATAGAAGAGGATTAAGAAACTTCTCCAGAGGTAGAAAGCCCTAGAGAAGCTTCTCCAGAGCTAAAGAGGCCTAGAGAGGATTCTCCAGAGGTAGAGAGACCTAAAGAGGCATCTTTCTAAGAAAAAAGGAGAGTTCAAAACTCACCAAAACATCTTGAAAATCCCAGGTTGAAGGCAACAGCTGTTTGTTCGTTGACTTGTGTTGCATGGACATAGTTTCTAGTAGATCAATATCACCGCGAGACCCAGACATTCATCGAGGGACACAAACATCTGAAAGAGAAAACAAACAAATAACTTCCTGATCACACCCCTTCAACGCAAGGCCTTGACCACATTGAGAAACAATAAAGATATCATTATCGTGCCCAACGAGAAGGTCTCGAAGATAGTCTTACAGAACACTAACGGCTAAAGCCTACATTGAAGAGACAAACAGACAACTTGATGACGGGGACACCTACAAGATCCTACAGGTTGACCCAACTGACAAACACCTACAGAAAATCAAAGAGTTTGTCAACAGTTAAAGGCAGGCTCAGAACCTCAGTGATGCTACACTGACTCACTGACCCCCACTCCCGTAGGTGTAATTGATTAACATAAAATAACTGTTAAATTATTTAGTGGCAAAATAAGTCAATAATCACATTTTTCTGCTAAGTAAGAGCAAAATCTTCTCGAGAGGTATAGCGCAGCCTAGAGAAGCTTCTCCAGAGCAAAAGAGGCCAAGAGAAGCATCTAGAGAGTAGGAGAGGCCTAGATAGGGTTCTTAAGAGGTATAGTGGCCTAGAGAAGCTTCTCCAGAGGTAGAGAGCCTAAAAAGCTTCTCCGGAGCTCGAGAGGCCTACAGAGGGTTCTTCTTCAGAGAGAAGCTTCTCCAAAAGTATAGCGGCCTAGAAAGGCTTCTGCAGAGGTAGAGAGGCCCAGAGAAGCTTCTCCAGAGTAGGACAGGCCTAGAGAAGCTTCTCCAGAGTAGGACAGGCCTAGAGAAGCTTCTCCAGAGTAGGAGAGGCCTAGAGAAGCTTCTCCAGAGTAGGAGAGTCCTAGAGAAGCTTCTCCAGAGTAGGAGAGGCCTAGAGAAGCTTCTCCGGAGCTCGAGAGGCCTACAGAGGGCTCTTCTTCAGAGAGAAGCTTCTCCAAAAGTATAGCGGCCTAGAAAGGCTTCTGCAGAGGTAGAGAGGCCCAGAGAAGCTTCTCCAGAGAAGGACAGGCCTAGAAAAGCTTCTCCAGAGTAGGACAGTCCTAGAGAAGCTTCTCCAGAGTAGGAGAGTCCTAGAGAAGCTTCTCCAGAGTAGGAGAGTCCTAGAGAAGCTTCTCCAAAAGTATAGCGGCCTAGAAAGGCTTCTGCAGAGGTAGAGAGGCCCAGAGAAGCTTCTCCAGAGTAGGACAGGCCTAGAGAAGCTTCTCCAGAGTAGGAAGGCCTAAAGAAGCTTCTCCGGAGCTCGAGAGGCCTACAGAGGGTTCTTCTTCAGAGAGAAGCTTCTCCAAAAGTATAGCGGCCTAGAAAGGCTTCTGCAGAGGTAGAGAGGCCTAGAGAGGGTTCTTAAGAGGTAGAGTAGCCTAGAGAAGCTTCTCCAGAGTATGAGAGCTCTAGAGAAGCTTCTCCAGAGGTAGAGAGGCCTAGAGAAGCTCTTCCAGAGGTAGAGAGGCCTAGAGAAGGTTCTTTAGAGGTATATAGGCCTAAAGAAGCTTCACCAAAGGAAAAGAGGACTAGAAAGGGTTCATAAGAGGTAAAAAGGCCTAAAGCATCTTCTCCATAGGTAGAGAGGCTTAGAGAAGTTTCTCTAAAGTAGGAGAGGCCAAGAGAGAGTTCTTAAGAGGTAAAGATGCTAGAAAGCTTTTCCAGAGGTAGAGAGGCCTAGAGAATCTTTTTCAGAGTAGGAGAGACCTAGAGAAGCTTCTTAAGAATGATGAGGCCTAAAGCATCATCTTCAGAGATAGGGCCTAGAGAGGCCTAGAGAAGATTCTCCAGAGATAGAGAGGCCTAGAGAAGCTCTTCCAGAGGTAGAGAGGCCTAGAGAAGATTCTCCAGAGGTATATAGGCCTAAAGAAGCTTCACCAGAGGAAAAGAGGCCTAGAAAGGGTTCATAAGAGGTAAAAAGGCCTAAAGCATCTTCTCCATAGGTAGAGAGGCTTAGAGAAGTTTCTTCAAAGTAGGAGAGGCCAAGAGAGAGTTCTTAAGAGGTATAGATGCCTAGAGAAGCTTTTCCAGAGGTAGAGAGGAATAGAGAATCTTTTTCAGAGTAGGAGAGTCCTATAGAAGCTTCTCTACAGTAGAAGAGGTCTAGAGAAAATTCTCTAGAGGTAGAGAGGCCTAGAGAAGCTTCTTCAGAGTTGGAGAGGCCTATAGAGGATTCTCCAGAGGTAGAGAGGCCTAAAAAGGCATCTTTCTTAGAAAACAGGAGAGTTCAAAACTCACCATAGCATCTTGAAAATCCCAGTTTGAAGGCAACAGCTGTTTGTTTGTTGACTTGTGTTGCACGGACATAGTTTCTAGTAGATCAATATCACCGGGAGACCCAGACATTCACTAAGAAATACAAACATCTGAAAGAGAAAACAAACAAATAACTTCCAGATCACATTCCTTCAACGCAAGGCCTTGACCGCGTTTAGTAACAATCAAGATATCATTATCGTGCCTGCTGATAAGGGCTCGAAGATAGTCTTACAGAACACTAACGGCTAATGCCTACATTGAAGAGGCAAACAGACAACTTGATGACAGAGGTAGAGAGGCCTAGAGAGGGTTCTTTAGAGGTATAGACGCCTAGAGAAACTTCTTCAGAGTGGGAGAAGCCTAGAGAGGTTTCTCCAGAGATAGAGAGGCCTAGAGAAGCATCAACAGAGAAAGAGAGGCCTAGAAAAGCTTCTCCAGATTAGAAGAGTCCTAGAGAAGCTTCTTCACAGTAGAAGAAGCCTAGAGAAGCTTCTCCAGAGGTAGAGAGGGTTCTTTAGAGGTATATAGGCCTAAAGAAGCTTCACCAGAGGAAGAGAGGCCTAGAAAGGGTTCATAAGAGGTAAAAAGGCCTAAAGCATCTTCTCCATAGGTAGAGAGGCTTAGAGAAGTTTCTCTAAAGTAGGAGAGGCCAAGAGAGAGTTCTTATGAGGTATAGATGCCTAGAGAAGCTTTTCCAGAGGTAGAGAGGCCTAGAGAATCTTTTTCAGAGTAGGAGCCAGAAGCTTCTCCACAGTAGAAGAGGCCTAAAGATGCTTCTTCACAGTAGAAGAGGCCTAGAGAAGCTTCTTCAGAAGAAGAAAGGCCTAGAGAAACTTTTCCAGAGTAGGAAAGGGCTAGAGAAGCTGCTCCAGAGGTAGAGGCCTAGAGAAGCTTCTACAGAGTAGGAAAGGCCTAGAGAGGGTTCATAAGAGGTAATACTCGCATGTCTATATGAAGTGCATATGAGTGAACACTGTAGAAGGCTTACTTAAAGTCGATCGATGATAACTGCGCATGTAATAGATATAATTCAGATTCCAGGAACTGCAAGATGAGATTGAGCTTGTAGGTATAGCAAAAAACCTTTTGGGCCTAACGGTACTAGTTTTTTTATCTATTGCGTTTTGAAATGCGCTGGAATTCCCTATCTTGCATTGTAGATGAACAAAAACCTACACTTTCAATCGCATATCGTTGCGTAACATCGTGACCTGTTAATGAATATGAACAAATTTACGTGCAAAATGTAGATATTTCACGACTAACATTATTTGCTTTTGAAAATGTGGTCAAACGGGGTTCGTTTCGAGATATTGAGATGTTTGGTCCAACTTCAACTCGTACGGCCGAGCGATTACAAGAATTACGGCAACAGCGCCATGACGTCGCACGCTGTAGTGGCTGTCGATGACGAGAGACACGGGTGGGTGTGGCCTACACCTTCAATGCCTGTTCTGCTCGCGGCTCAGCATCATATCAATATTTAGTTATCTGCTGCTCTAATTTGTAAACCAAATAGATTAGGCGGTAGACTAGTAGACAATTTATGTGAACGTACTTATTGTCATTTATTTTATTTATATTTATTATTTATTATTTATTTATTCCATTTCATCTATAAATCTACGAGTGTGCACGGGAGATTGCAAGACATGCTTGGGGCCTTGGTACATTTGCTAAATTAGGCCTAGATGAGACCACTTTCAAATCCACCTGTTCTTACCAAGAGATTACCAACAGAGGCTGTGGCAAATATACAAATAAAATACAAAAAGAAAAGAAAAGAGTAACTTCCACGAAAAGATTACAAAAATTGAATCTATCACGGATAAAGATATAAATAATTATTATTTCCGGAAAAACAAAAGAAAAAAAAACGCACAGGGCAGGTCTCGAACCGGGTACCTCTTGCATCCTACGCGAACACGCTGCGCTCATGCCACTCGGGTCCACGGCTTTGGGGCGGCTCAGATGAATACTCCTGCAGACAGACGCGGGGCGTTTGAGGGACGCTAAGAAAAACCGAGCGTAAAAGCTCATTGTTTGCAATGCGGGCGCTGTTTACACTTGCAAATCAATCAGCCAATGTTTCTTCGTCGTAATACACAGCCATATTTTGCAGATGTACGCAACTACTATTTATTTGTATATAATATAAGTTCGAGGTGGACGCTGTAGCTTGCTACATCCTTTGGGACATTCAGTACTGCCATCATAACAAACCAGTGCTATGTTGCCAAGTCAACATGTGGTTATTTGCTACAAGAAAGATAGAATTAAAATCTTAATTTGTGGTTTTGACTATCTTAATGTCGATGAAATACATATATATAGAGAATTTATGTTCGTTTTGCATTTCTTCACCATTTCTTACTCAAGTGCTACAAATATTTATACATCGATTATTGTATAATATTTAGTTTTATGATTGTGCCTAGCATGATTTACTACTGGAGTCAAATACAACACGCGCATTTAGAACAGAACAATATTACTATTTACTTTGTATAAAATACATAAATTGATGAAGTTGTGTTGAATACCGTTTTAAATAATACTAGATGATGATAATATAGATAAAAGTATTATTTTAAGGTGTTTTAATTAAGTTTATTTAATGTTAAAGAAATTGTTGTTTTGATAGGGTAGTTCACTTCATCGATCGACTTTAAGTAAATAATAAATAAATAAATTTAATTATGTCCCCGGGTATACACCACATTGCTCTTTTGCAACAGAAGGGAACAACAATGGTGGTATAGTATAGAGACCAATAACACTTACCTGTCCACACAATTCTAAACTAAAACTAAACTAGTGGCGGCAATGAATGTTCTTGTAGTTTGCTTGACAACTGTGAGTTTCTCGTACTCCTGAAAGTGAAACTGAGAGTTAGAAACCTTAAGAGCTAGACTCTGTAGTTGTTCCAAACAAGCTTTCCTGATGTTTGCAACATGTATTATATTAAACTGTTTACATGAAGCTTTTGACTGTAGGGTTGCCGTTTGATAATCGATATATCGATCGATACGATTATTTCCCGAAACGATCGATAATCGATTCAGTCTCCCAGAATCGATTATCGATATTTCGATAATCGAATAGCTCGCCCGCCCGAAATTTTGTAATTTACCGCCCGCTCTGCAGAACTTCATAAAATAGTACCAGTCAAGACATTAATCGCTTTATTCCGTGAAAAATGCGTCCACTGCGAGATCTACAACACTCGTAAGGCGTGAAGTACGAAGCGCCTGCACTGTGCAGTATAGGCCACCAGCATGACGCGTATGTGTTACGGACCGGACCGGCTCGGGCGGAAGGCGACTGCATTCCCGCGCCGATCAAGCGCTGATTGCACAACCTCGGCGCGTCACGGCCAAGCAAGGTCAACAAGTATTTTATCGAGATGCATTCCTCCCCAGTCCACGCCAACTCGTAATCGCTTTTCTTCTTTCCGTAGTGCTACGATAATATTATCTTACCAGTTCTCTCACACCAATATTACGTCGTCTTCCAAACTAATGTCTAACAATATTCATCTCGTCACGTAATAAATATCGGAGCATTGAATAGTTAAACTGATAATATCTCGTAAATGAATAAACGACAATCTCAACAAAAGCTGAAATTTAAACTTCACAGAACCACGATTTCCAAGAATAACGACCTTCACAAAGACAACACTCAAGCCGGGTAGCATAGCGCGGTCTGTCTACTCCACTTAGCTCGCTCTCGTCGCGCCGGCCAGACGCGTGGGGGGGGAGAGGGGGAGCTCTTGAAAGAGGTTGCTATTATAGCGTGGACAAACCCTGTTCTGAGCAAATAGAAGGAACAAAAGGATGCACTCGCAAAAGGTCCACGGTCGGCGTCGGTATACGAGCAAGTTTAGGCCTAATTTTGATTCGATTATCGATTATTGATCGATATTTTTTTAAATCGATTATTGCGATCGATAATCGATTTAACTGGTCCGATTATCGATACTGAAATTCGTATCGAACGGCAACCCTACTTTTGAGAAGCATTTTATAGGTAAGACCTATGGAAGGTATTCGAGATAAGCATATTTGGCAAACTTTCATGCTAGCATAGGCCTACGGCAACACCAACAGATATGATGCAGGGAACCAGTAGTGGGTAGACTCTAATTAAGATTTTTAAAATTATTTTTATATATTTGGTGGCATGGTATACTAAAGCCTAATTTAGACGGTTCAATGTTTCCTTCAATCCCTTGATTTCAAGGATTGAATTCAAGACCCAAAGAAAACATTGAAAGGCTATTTACACTATTCAATATATTGAATCTAGTCACAGTCATTTAAACGTGATATCAGCCATATCAAAACAACTATGCCCAGCCCTTGTCTTCTTAACTTTTCTCTCACTCTACAGTACCTCCCATGGCTCTCAGTGATGTCATGAGAACAATGAATTCTGATAACAATGAAATGAATTCTGATTGGCATTTTTGCTTCAACCTTGAACGAGAAATAGGACACGCTCTATAACAATATGAGTTGTATTCACTGTCTCAAACATTCAAGTCAATGGGTTGAGTTCAAGACCTTGAACCGTCTCAATGGGTAAAAATTGTTGAATTCAACCCTTGAATTAAAGGGATTGAAGACAACATTGAACCGTCTATATCAGGCTTTAGACCAATGACTTACCTACCGGTCCAGAGAATCCTCCTCGTTAACTGGCAACACTACAACGTCAAGCAATGACAGTGAAAGGTCTTGTAGTTTCCTCAACGACTCGAGAGTTCCTCGAACTCCTGAAAGTGAAACACAGAGTTAACAAACAATTCTAACCGAGCTAGGCTCTATAGTTGTTCCAAACAAACCTTCCTGATGTTTGCAACATAGGCATGTTTAATTACTATATAAGTGTTTACTGCTGATACAAATCACCCCCAGGAAACACAAGGCTCCACCAGAATACAAATGTAGGACAAACCTGTTATAAGGTGCAATATGCCCCTCTTCAGGTAAACTAGGTATATTGCGGATAGAACAGTTCTTATTGTGAAGTGATGTCCGAGGACTCATCCCTTGCATTCGCATTTACGACTAAGGAGAACCTCAGAAAAACCTTCAGTCAGGGTTACCGCTCTCGACGGGACTTGAACCCGGGACCTCCTAAATCAGAGTCAAGCACTTAGCACTCAAGCAAACACTATCAAGGCACCACCAGCTGGTTTATTATGCAGTACACACTGCCATGCCCAACAGGGGTGCGGCCACCGGCCACTCGACTTAGGCCTAGAATCAAGTAAATACAGTAGGACAGGATCGCCGCTTTTGCGTTGTATTTTTTGCTTCACAAAATTTAAGAATTCTTGCCAAAGTAGGCCTAGTTGTCAAATAAATTGTTTCACTAAAACAGTGAACAAATTAATTATATGCTAAGTTGGAATAGGTTCGACAATCACTGCAAAGAAGACCTGATCCAATTAGCCGCCAGATGGATGCACGGGTAGCCCTCCTACCACTTAAAACCCAAATCAACACCAGTAATGAAACAATGTCAAACTAAACACTCAAATGCAGTAGGGCATTACCATTACACGAGCTAACTTTGTAGGCCTACGATGAGATCCAGCCATTAATTGGATGGGCCTACTGTGAAATACACTAGTTTCCCCTACCTTAGTAGGGGCCTATGCTATGCATCTAGACCAAGGCCTTGTTTTACATGAGATGGGATCATGGGCAAGAACTGCATAGTTTTAATTATTGATGGTGCAACAAATTTATTGTTTCTATAACAGGAAAGATATGAGTAGCTAGGTAGGCGTACTGTTTAATGTACCGGTAGGCAGTGCTTATACAAAAAAGTAAGCCTTGGAAAGCCGTGGTAAGTAGGTTTAGTATAGCCTACTAGGGAAACATCGCCCGGTGGCGTTGCATTCGGCATCTGAATAAACTGCATGCATGCGAGAACAAAAGTTACATTTGTAAAATCACCTAATGATATGTAGCACCGTGACCTAAGCCCCAGACTTGTAAAGTCTAGAAATGTGTGAAGTTTGATGGACACTTGTACCGAGAAATATTCTAGAGCCTAACTGTGCTTTATATGAAAGCCGGGAGGACATTGTGTAAGTCTAGGATTAGAAGGGGACAGAGATGGTTCAAGAAAGGGTAGAAGTGCCTCGAGATGAGGTTAACGTAAGCCTAGTAGTGAACCGGTGGTCAACGGGAAGGAATTAAGTAGGGAAGTGAGGGAAAACAGATAGGCTGTGAGCAAGGGTAACAGGTCATAGGGCAGACAATGGGACACGTGGACAGCAGAATTTTGTGATGTGTAGGCCTACCCTGAAGGGGGCAGGATTGATCTGAGGGGACAATCTTACCCAGTATTTATTAGGCTAGGAATGTGCAGAGAGTTTGGGACCATGACGTAAAGTGAAGGACATTGTGGGGTTAGAAGCAGTCCAAACATAGACTCTAGAGCCTAGGAGGGTTGTATCTTCACAGAGCAAACTAATGGAGTTGCGAGTTTATGGTTTGAGTGGGTCTTCAAGGATAGAGGAACCAGGTTGGGATAAGCTAGAGGATAATAGAGAGCTTGCAATCAAACCCATAAGCTATCACAATGGACAAAGGATTGCGTGGTTGGAAATTTGTTTAAAGGGGAGTTACGGGAGGCAGAAGCAGGGAGATTTTTTTTTTATATTCATCATCTTCATTCATTTAAAAGAAAATTTACCATAAAAAATCAATATAGGCTTAGGCCTAACTGTCATCATGACAATACAAATACTAAATTAATTAGTGATTCAAATTTATAATTGAACTGTGCTGGTATTAAGGTTCCTCAACGGCTAAACGAATGGGTATAATGCTTGTTTGGATGTTGTTTTGTGGATCAACACTTCCCTACTTTTTGCTAGGCCCCTATTATTTATTTCCCCGAGTAGGCCTATTACCTAACTATTATTATTCAATTTAATTTTTATTGACAGCTGGCCAAATTATATTGGAAGAACACAGGGGCCCAGTTTGTACTTATCACAAATCAGTAGGCCTACAAAGTAGGCCACATTATACAGACCTTGATATACTCGGCAAAATCCAGAATCAGGCCCTTCGACTCGCCAGCGGTGCAGTAAATACAACACCAGTGGCGGCAATGGAAGCCTACTGTAAAGTAGATCCCCTAATACAGAGACTAGAGCAGAAAGCCATCATACTGCATGAAAAACTGGTGCGAATTGACTTATTGTGGCTTGCCATTTCCAAAGGCGAGCGCAGCAGGACACACAAATTTTGCCCAAAAGACAACACTCCTAAAAACGGAGCACCGTCCGGACCTGCTACACCATCCTCGACAAAAGCTTGCCAGCCTAGATGTCAATAGCCTTCCAAACTCAACCATCAAAATTGACTTCAATCTTCAAGTGGAAGGTATGGGCAAGAAGGAGGAAAAAAGCCAGCCTGAGCTGAAAGTGCTTACTGAAGCGCATCTGAAGAAGCACTACCCAATATCCGAATGGGTGCACGTCTTTACGGACGGCTCCCGAAACAGCTCGGGGAGGAATACTGGCTTTGGTTTCCACTGCATCTTCTTTGAAAAGGCGCATCCGATGGCACCAGGCTTGAGCATTTTTGATGCAGAAATAAATGCCATCTCCAGAGCAGCAGAGAAAATTGCAGAAACACCAACCTTTCCACTCAAAAAGACAAAATTTGTCATCTCTGACAGCAAGGCCGCCATCAAGATCTGTCAGATGGAAAAATGTGAAGAAGCCTCCCTGTCCCTTAAAAAGAGTTTGAATAAAAAATGTGATGCATGGAAAAGTGCTTAAAATTCAATGGGTGCCCAGCCACTGCAACATCAGGCAACGAGAAGGCAGACGCGCTAGCCAAGTTGGGCTCGAAGAAGTCTGCCCCTGACACGGCGAGTATCTCCTACAACTCTGCCAAAAACCTTGCCAAGGAGGGCCTCAAGACACCCTATGGAAGACTTCAAGAGGCCAAGATGTATCACAAACCATGGCGGGACGAGGTCCTCAAAGGGCCAGACAAATCCTGGACAAGAAAGGTGGCAACAGCGCAGTTCCGGCTGGCCACAGGACATGACGTCCTGCAGCACCACCCGAGTCGATTTCAAATCACAAAGGAACCAGCAACTTGCAAACTATGTACATCGGGTTTTCAGGACAGAGCGCACCTCTTCAGCTGCGCCGCACTTAAATCTGACATTGACGCCCTGCCAAATAACCTGAGCGGGCCAGAGAAGGAAGCACATATTTACTGGATAGCCAGGAAGAAAAATGATTGAAAAATCAAGCTTTCGGCATAGGATAAAAAAAACACATAACCCTATGTTACATGAATGTGACAACAAATGAAATAAATTAATAGCTATGAACATTGTTGTAAAGATGATGATGCAAAATGATGATATAATGCTTTAGAACTGGGAACAATGTTGTCAATTAAGAGGAGTCACTGAGGCTGGCGCGGAGACGAGTTTAAACGTTCAGCCTCAGCTTTCAGATTTTTTTTCGGGTACTGGTTAACAACATCGGTATCACTCTTCACAATAACGTTAGTAAAGGATAAATCTATGATATCCAGTACCAGATACGCTTATTTCTAAATTGAAATATAATAGAAAAGTTTTGAAGAAAAAAATTGTGAAATCTCCGTGATTTAGGGCTAGCCTACTCAATTTTGGTAACTTCGAGAATTTATTCCATGTGAACAGATTTTTTAAATGCAAATTTTTATACTGGACATCAACGTTTAAATCAAAGTGAACGCGCAGGCTAATTTGGTAAATCGTGAGATAAACGGTTTGATGGGAATTTCCTAAATTGAATTCTATGTTTTCGATTTATATATCTCACTTATCTATCGGAAGTCACAATGATTTGTTAAGACTAATTATTGGCAATGGATCAATAAAGGAGGCTAGTAGACCTATAAGGGAACCTAAGTTGAAGCGAGGAAATTGTTTCTTGGTCTCAGCCCAAGAATAGCATGACGAAAATGTAACTCGACTATCTTTGACTCGCGCAAAGAATCTGAACCAATAACATCACAGATCATAATTTGTAAAGAAGATGTGCATTTACTTGCTCGAGACGTTCCTAAATTCAAACTATTTGAGTTAATGACTCTTTTGCGCGACTGTCGCAACATGTACTGACTGGCGGTCAACCTAAGCGAGATCAGCCGATGTTGCAGCTGAGCATCCTCGCAGTACCACGCGCCTGTCCATGGTTGCTAAATGTATATGCATCAAGATTTTGATGACATTAAGATATTCATTAGTATGTATAATCTCGTACAACAGTTACTCACGTAGCCACAAGCAAGTCGGATACCAGAATGTTATGTCGAGCACGGACACAGATATTTTACGTGCTTTTTCATGACAGTTTGAAGGTTTGGCAACATGAAATGTGAGTTCACTCAACTAAACAAATTGGTCATAAATTTGGATAGACAGGTTATGTATATCCACGCAAATGGGAAAGATCATAGTTTTACAGTATGAATATATATCGTCCTGGTCGTTATCGCGCTATCGCTACAAATTTAGCCGGGTTAATGCCTAATTATGGCAAGTGACCGAAAAACGGTGGAGCCACTAGGTTCCAACTAACACTCATGCAAAATTCGTAGTGATATTTCCAAACATTCAGCTGCAATCGTCAACACTTGAGCGCGAGCATTTGAGTTGGGCCAAGCTCAGAGCAATACACGTACACTAATAACACATGTATTATTACAATAATACACAATATTTATTTTTAATGAAAATTTTTTATATGTGCAATGTATTGATGTGTTATTTATTTATTTATCCAATGTATTGCAAGAAATAGCCTAGCAGGATTGGCATGATATTAGGCTACCCGACCCAATAAAACCCACCGGGCTTTTTCGAAGAAAAAAAAACACCTGAAAAAACCCGTGGGTTTTTGACAAAAGTGATTTTTTTCAAATACCTACTCAATAAATTTGTACATTTAAAGTTATTTTAAGACACTAAAATATGTCAAATTACATTTTGTTATAATATTGTAGGCCTATGTGTAAGTCAGGTCTGCTGTTGGTCTATATAGCCCTAGAATAAATAATAATAGTAAATAAATAAATTGTATTTAGAGTCTACCCACTCAGTTATTATATAACTGATTTTCAGTGGGGGACAGTAAATCAAAGCGACCAAGCCAACCCTGTAGGCTCCGACACAATCGACGAGTGAGCAATAACCAACCAAAGATCAACATTTTTAATAGGAAATATAGCAATCAGTGGTATGGACAGTGCGAACACCCGCGGATCACGCAGAAATACGGCCGATTCAAACACTTAATTATTGTCTTATTGTAGACGGCCAAAGTCACTTTCAAATTACAAACTAAGACTGATTGGAAGTTCAAGTCATCAAGTTAGAAACTTAGCCTAGAATAATAGTAATATATTAATTAAATAATTGTATTAAGTCGTACACAGTTAATCTTGAGTTACAAGGGAAGTAAATTAATAAATAAAAGTGACTGATTAGTCAGACAACAGTAGAAAAAGAATGTGGAGATAACAACAAGATAATTGAATAGGAATATGAATCAGTGGATATATGGATCGATGAATATCGGTATAAGTAGATATAAAAGTGATCAGAATATTTGAATTATTATTATTATTGCGGGTCAAAGTCACCATTAACAAATTGACAATAAAGAATCTGATGGATTCATAATAATTGATAAGATAAAACATTCTGATCAGCCTGGAACATCCTGACTTTGCAAAAACACAAACAACAAGACCAACGAGCCACACAAATTTTTTGAATATTTTGTGTAGCATACCATTACTCATACTTCATTAGTGATTACTGAATAGGGTAGATAAAAATTCAATGTAGGCCTGTCTAAGATATCACTATGGTCAAGAACACCCAAAAAATTAATCAGCTAATTTTTGGATGAGCGAAGCAAAGACATCAATTTCACTGACCCTCCAAAAAAATTAGCTCGAGTGTTTTTTTGTTTTTTTTGTCTATTTGTTCGCTCTCTACCGGGCAAACGGCATTTGCAATCTTCATGAAAATTGGAGAGGACCTTCGAAATCTCTGAACTTAGTCCTGCCACGTTTTCGGGTACAATCGTAGAAATATTTCTCGTGAATGTCATACTTTTACAAATTTTTTTTTTTTAATTTAGTGCAATATTATCGTGACATTTGGGCCGATTCTGACCAAACGGGTGGGGCTACAACGTTTATATTTCACATGGACATTAAGGTAAAGGTGATTTAGGCCTAGTACCTTTTGAAAGAAAAAGTTGAAAAAGTTAGCCAGAATCCATAGGTTAGATGTAAAGGTTTTAGTATGCGTTTTTTGAGGAGTATAATAATTAACTTTAAAAGTAACTATAGAAACTTGACAACAATCATCTACGCGTACAATGCATTAAAAAAGGACAATCTTCGGGCCTCCAGATATTTTACACTGTATTGATTGGTATTATCATAGCAATTAAAACTACTTCAGCCTATAAAAATTATCGTAATTTAACAAAAATGATTTTGCAATGTAACTTGAAGAAGTAAAGAAATTCCACGCATACCTACTAAAATCTTAAAAAAAAGCTCATCCATCAAAGTGACTAAAAAAAGCGTACGCGAAGCGGCCTAGTTTAAATATCAGGAATAATTTTATAGGTAGTAGGACTAGGATTTATAATAATATAATAATGGGCACCTAGTAGGATTTTGGCCTAACAGGCCCTGATACAGTAGGCCCTGCTGCCCATATAGGCCTAGGCCCTAGCATAGTTACTGTTTTTTTTTTTTTTTTTAAATCTCTAGGTAAACCAAATGCAAATTACTTTACTGATTGAGTGATTATTACTGTCATTTTGTTCAGTGTAATTTGTTGTTACAGCAACATAGCGTAATACAAATTTGTTCAATCATCAATCCCACCCACAATGTTTTTTGTTCGCTAAGCCTTCTCTGAATCCCGTTCGTATACCTTATCAGAACTGCTGTTCCGGTGAAGTGAAATTACGTGACATTGCTGATCTCACACATTGCTCTGGCAAGGTATCCATTGGCGGATTTATTGCAAAGATCTATCTCACTACACATAGGTGTAAGAGTAGGCTGTGTGCTGCCAGTTGCCACTGGTAATGACAAAAAATTAAATTTTGTAATCTTGAAAATTAGCTCTCGACACAACAGGTCATGCATAGGCCTAAATCATACTTGCAAATGTTTAAAATAAGATTTTGTCTAAAACCCAAAAAAGTCCAAAAAAAAAACAAAAAACACACTGGGGAGGGTTGTTTCGAAGAAAAAAAAACGTTTTTTCGACAACCTGTAGCCTAGTACCCCTAGGAATGGACATGTCAGTACACATTGACAAAACCTAGGCTATTTATATCAGAGTAGAGTCAGGCCCGGACTGGGACCATTTGGGGCCCTCCCCCAGAATTTTTTTGAAAATTAGGTGCTTGAAAACAATGAAAACGCGTTTTTGATTGGCGAGCTATAGCGAGACGATCTCCACTGATTTTACGGCTACGAAGCGGTTTTTTTTGGTTATGTTTTTGTTTTTTTTTCTGTTACTGCTTTGATACAGGTCGCACCGTTTCTCTGATCGAACCTGAAATTTTTCACACATGTACATACCACCTAGGCGGGTTGCTGTTATAGTTTTTGAACAAAATCCGATCGTTGGTTATAAAAAATAAATAAAATAAAATAAAAAAATAAAAATGTTCCGATCGTTATGAAATTTTGCAGGGTCAATAAGTACAACATTCTCTCCTCATTTTCCAAATTTTCAGCTAAATCGGTCAAGACCTTAAAGCTTATGGTATCATATTCGAAAAATGATGTTAAAAATGAAGAGCAGTAAGATACAAAGATACACTTTAGAAGGCTTGACGGAATTAGTACAATGCAACGATGTGGAATAGTAATAGTACAATGTAAATCCAGTTAGCCTACATGTGTGGTGGGCCATAGGAATGTATACTGGGTCATGTTCGCACGTACGGTGCTGCTCAAACGGTCCAACTGAGCGTTTTCTATACGCTATTTGGCACTTATAAGAAGAGAAATTCAGCTAGTTTTGGCGAACGAGCGAGCGTCTCACTTGACTCTTATGGCTCGAATGTCTGTTTTTTTTTTGTTTTTTTTCTGTTACTGCTTCAATACAGGTCGCACCCTTCTTGATTGACCTAGAAATTTTGCACACATGTACATACCACCTAGGCGGGTTGCTGTATAGTTTTTGAACAAAATCCGATCGTGGTTATAAAAAATAAAAATAAAATAAAAAAATAAAAATGTTCCGATCGTTATGAAATTTTGCAGGGTCAATAAGTACAGCATTCTCTCCTATTTTACAAATTTTCAGCTAAATAGGTCAAGACCTTAAGTAGTGTAGATAGAAATTACATTTTAACAAAAGTAACGTTACCATGGCAACGAAAAGTCTCACTATGCACTGCCACCTAGAAGTAATCAAAATACTATCGAGGAAGCAGTGTATTATTTGTTATCAAAGAGTTAAAATAGTTTTCCCAAAGAAATGATGTCAAGGTCCTCTAGATGGCGGTGGATTTTATCCATTCTCTCCTATTTTACAAATTTTCAGCTAAATCGGTCAGACTTATTGGTATGTAACATTATGGGAATGTCGTACTCGGGTCGTGTTGCACGTACCGGTGCTCGCTCAACAACGCGACGGGACTTTAGCGTTTTCCTAGTATACGAATATTATGATTTTCGACTTTTGTTGACTTTTTGAGCGAGCGTCTCTACTTGACTCTTATGGCTCGAATGTCTGTTTTTTTTTGTTTTTTTGTTCTGTTACTGCTTCGATACAGGTCGTACCGTTTCTCTGATCGATCTGAAATTTTGCACACATGTACATACTACCTATGCGGGTTGCTGTATAGTTTTTAAACAAAATCCGATCGTTGGTTATAAAAAATAAAATAAATAAATAAATAATAAAAAAATAAATAAATGTTCCGATGGTTATGAAATTTTGCAGGGTGAATAAGTACAACATTCTCTCCTATTTTACAAATTTTCAGCTAAATCGGTCAAGACCTTAAGTAGTGTAGATAGAAATTACATTTTAACAAAAATAACGCTACCATGGCAATGAAAAGTCGCACGAGAATCACTATACACTGCCACCTAGAAATAATCAAAATACTATCGAGGAAGCAGTGTATTATTTGTTATCAAAGAGTTAAAATCGTTTTCCCAAAGAAATGATGTCAAGGTCCTCTAGATGGCGGTGGATTTTATCCATTCTCTCCTATTTTACAAATTTTCAGCTAAATCGGTCAAGACCTTAAAGACTTATTGGTATGTAACATTATGGAATGTCGTACTCAGGTCGTGTTGCACGTACCGGTGCTCGCTCAACAACGCGACGGGACTTTAGCGTTTTCCTAGTTATTTATTAAAATAAGAAATTCACAGTATTTTTAGGATACCACAACACTACAAAACACATGCTGTAGAACTGCCAATAATTACAACAGAGTTCAAAATAAAGTGCAGTATTTTATTCACACCAAAGCATTACTGAATTCTGTCAAAACTATTTGTGTAATAAAAATAATGACAAACGGATTTTATGGATTAGAAAAATAATAGACCTACTAACATTTTTAAAAAATCCTGTGTATTTAACAGTTTACAATGTTGTTATACTAGAATAGAAGGGGCTTAACTTTCCTGAGATGATTCGACATTTTACTCCCCTAGCCCTAGAGTAACAGCTTCTTTGTAAGCAACTCACTTGTTAAAGCTATTTCCTCTAGGGCCTATTATTTTAGTTTTGTCCAAATCATAAAATAAATCCCTTTCAACATTAATAAAAAGCAGACTGGACATAAGGTCTTGGCCTAAAGACGACCGAAGTCGATTTTTGGCTATTTTAAGTTTAGAAAAAACTCGTCGATCTGATAAGAGCATCGCTGTGCAGTTGTCTGCTGGACACACATCACCGCGCAGACGATGCATTACACCACAACAACGTAACTCAACTCACAACACAGTAGCTCGTATAAAGCTTTCGTATAAACGGCGAGATATAAACAGTTGTTGGACGTGTTCTACTTTTGGAAAATGTAATTTTTTTTTGAAAATGTAAACAAAACATTACCAAGAACACAAAATAACTTCTAACAAGACAAAAAAAAATTGAACGTTATGTGGGGGCCCCGAAGGGGCGCAGAGGGCCTGGCCAGTCCGGGCCTGAGTAGAGTAGAGTAGATCTTTATTCACTTAAGTGCTGAACCCAATTGGCATAGCATTTAAGCGTAACGCAACGCAAGCATAGCGCAGGAAATATGAATCCTATGCATGTGGCTGCTTATGCATCCCAATAAGCGTGAGCATAGCGTAGGCGCGGAAGCGCAACACAAGAGTTGGTTATATTTTAATTTTTTTACGTTGTGCTTGCGTTCCGTCGAGGTTGGCCAATAGGAATCAAGTTAAAACGTGAGTCAATACAAACGCCCAACTCTTAACTCAAGTTCACTACTATACTGTGCTGTGCTGTCAGTTCGTATTTTCGTAATGGAGATGGGTGAGGAAGTATGAATGAGGAATGAATGAAATGAAATGAAATGAATGAGGAAAGGAAGTATGAATGAGGCCTTCTAAACTTTTCACGGCCTTTTAAATTTCATACGCTATGCTACCGCTGTGACAAATGGGGGCGTCATGTTTTCTTGTGCTTGTGCTTGTGTTGCGTTTGCGTTGCGCTTATGCTAATGCTATGCCAATTGGGCTTGGCACTTAAGACTAATACATGGTAGAAGTATACACCTCTTCGTGAAGAGGGAGTGAATAGTTCCTAAGGCTAATACATGGTATAAAATGAATAATAATATAGAATGCGTAATTCATGTGAATCAAGTTATATGTATATTACTAGTATGGTGTATGCGTATTGAGAATTGAAGTTGTTTGAATTGATAAATTGAGTATTGAAATGAAAAAATAAAATGAGTAATAGGTAGGTATGATAGCCTATGATACAATACAATGCTATTTACGATGAATAATAACAATATAAAACGCTAGCATATGGTATGATATAATGATTATGAAAAGGAATTACCGGTAGTATTGAATTTAAAATATACGTGTCGGGCCTATAGTACGGTTCTATAAGGGACAGTTTGTAGTAGAGGACAAGGTAAATTTATAAATTTAATTTACTAAATATAAAATAATAATCAAATAGAATGCGTAGTTGATGTGAATCAAGTTTGGCCCTATATGTATACAGGGCGCAAATTTTAAATTATTAAGCACTCGCCCAGGGTGAGCGCTCTTGTAAATTTAATAGTCCGAAATTAAAATCACTAGTCCACCACTAGTAGTACTACTATAACTTAAATACGAAATTTCATTTTACAACTAATTAACATAAATACTGCTGATGCAAAGACAGGTGTTAGGTTGCCTTAGAAATCCACATCTGTAACGTAATGTACGCATTTAGTCATTTCCCTTCCATGTGAAAGGAGTACTTATGGGAGAACCATCTACAAGTGCCGTGTTAGTTTCACGTGCTTAAGCAAGGCTCTTCGCGGTACGAGACTTGTAATAATAACAAGGATAAACAACAATAAAATAAAATAAAAATTTATGTTACGGCTCACCAAAAAAATCACTCGCCCGCTGGGCGAGTGATTTCCCGAGCAACAATACACTTGTCTCGGGCAAGCGTTAAATTCGAGCCCTGTATGTATACTAGGAAGCTTCGCAACCGCTTTTTCAGGCGCGTTGTTGGATGAGCGTATGTTTTTTTAAATGAAAAAAGCGTAAAATTGTGATTTTCATGAGAAATTATTTTTTGATTGCGCTCAAATTTCACACAAATGTATAAATTCATCAAATTAAGGTTCTGTGAAAATATCACTAGGAAAACGCTTAAGTCCCGCCGCGTTGATGGATGAGCGTAATTTTTTTTAAACGAAAAAGCGTAAAATTGCGATTTTTTTAATAGATAATTTTTCGATTACGCTCAAATTTCACACGAATATATTTATTCATAAAATTAAAGTTTTGTGAAAAAATCATTACAATCGGATAAAGCATGTAGGTTTTATTCGTCGAAGAAATGTTAAAAATTGAAAAAAATCATAAAATTGCGATTATCATGAGAAATGATTTTTTGATTGCGCTCAAATTTCACACGAATATATAAATTCATAAAATTAAGGTTCTGTGAAAAAATCATTACAATGGGATAAAGCATGTAGGTGTTATAAGTCGAAGAATTTTTTTAAAAATCAAAAAAAATCGTACAATTGCGATTTTCATGAGAAATAATTTTTCGATCGATTTTTCCCCCCGTGCAGTTCTTCGTTCAGAGATTTCATAGACCTCCATAAAATTTCATCGCAATTGGAGTATTGGTTTAGCCGGAATCGTGTTCACAGACACACAAAAATACAAAAAGAAAGAAAAAAAAACATTCCGGATTTTTTTCTTCGGTGTAGTGAAATGGAATCTTCGCTTCGCTCGCTACGCTCGCTACGCTCATCCAATTACAATCGGATAAAGCATGTAGGTGTTATAAGTCGAACAAATTGTTTTTTAAACGAAAAAAGCGTAAAATTGCGAATTTCATGAAAAATTATTTTTCGATCGCGCTCAAATTTCACAACAATATATTAATTCATGAAATTAAGGTTCTGTGAAAAAATCATTACAATCGAATAAAGCATGTAGGCCTAGGTGTTATAAGTCGAAGAATGTTTTAAAAATTTTAAAAAATCGTAAAATTGCGATTTTCATAAGAAATAATTTTTCGATTGCGCTCAAATTTCACACGAATATATTTATTCATAAGGTTCTGTGATAAAATCATTACAATCGAATACAGAATGTAAGTGTTATAAGTCGAAGTTTTTTTTTTTTAAATCCAAAAATATCGTAAAATTGCAATTTTAATGAGAAATAATTTTTTGATTGCGCTCAAAAACGTGGCAGTTCTAAGTTCAGAGATTTCGAAGGCCTCCAAAAATTTACTCGCAATTGGAGTATTGGTTTAGCCGGAATCGTGTGAACAAACACACAAAAATACAAACAGAAAAAATAAGAAAAACAAAAAAAAAATCGTAAAATTGCGATTTTCATGAGAAATAATCTTTCGATTGCGCTCAAAAACGTGGCAGTTCTAAGTCCAGAGATTTTGAAGGCCTCCAGAAAATGTCATCGAAATTGGAGTATCGGTTTAGCTGGAATCGTGTTAACAAACCCACAAAATACAAACAGAAAAAAACAAGAAAGTCGAAAAAAATCGTAAAATTGCGATTTTAATGAGAAATAACTTTTAGATCGATTTTTCGAACCGTGCAGTTCTAAGTTCAGAGATTTCAAAGGTCCCAGAAAATTTCATCGCAATTGGAGTATCGGTTTAGCCGGAATCGTGTTAACAAACAGACAAAAATACAAAAAGAGAAAGAAAAAAAACATTCCGGATTTTTTTTTCCAGTGTAGTGAAATGGAATCTTTGCTACCCTCATCCAGTAACTAGTATGGTATGCTTGTATTGAGAATTGAAGTTGTTTGAATTGATTAAGAGTATTGAAATGAAAAAAATTGAAATGCGTAATAGGTAGGGCCTAGGTATGATATGATACAATACGATGATATTTACGATGAATAATAATAGGCCTAACATAAAACGCTAGCATATGGTATGATATAATTATTATGAAACGGTATTAGTATTGAATTTAAACTAGGAAGCTTCGCAAACGCTTTTTCAGGCGCGTTGTTGGATGAGCGTATGTTTTTTTAAACGAAAAAAGGCGTAAAGTTGCGATTTTCATGAGAAATTATTTTTTGATTGTCGCTCAAATTTCACAGGCATATATTAATTCATAAAATTATGGTTATGTGAAAAAATCATTACAATCGGATAAAGCATGTAGGCGTTACAAGTCGAAGAAATTTTAAAAATAAAAAAAAAAAAAAAATCGTAAAATTGTGATTATCACAAGAAATAAATTTTTGATTGCGCTCAAATTTCACATGAATATAAATTCATAAAATTAAGGTTCTGTGAAAAATTCATTACAATCGGATAAAGCATGTAGGTGTTATAAGCCGAAGAAATTTTAAAAATCAAAAAAAGTTGTAAAATTGCGATTTTCGTATCATCGACAATCATTTTTCGATGACGCTCAAATTTCACATAAATAGGCCTATATCAATTCATAAAATTAAGGTTCTGTTAAAAAATCATTACAATCGAACAAAGCATGTAGGTAAGTCAAAGAAATTTTTAAAAAATTTAAAAAAATCGTAAAATTGCGATTTTCATAAGAAATAATTTTTCGATTGCGCTCAAAAACGTGGCAGTTCTAAGTTCAGAGATTTCGAAGGCCTCCATAAAATTTCATCGCAATCGGAGTATCGGTTTAGCCAGAATTGTGTTAACAAACAGACAAAAATACAAAAAAAAAAAGCATTCCGGATTTTTTTCTCTAGTGTAGTGAAATGGAATCTTCGCTTCGCTCATCCAAATATACGTGTAGGGCCTATAGTACGGATCTATAAGACCTGGAAATATAATACTACAGTTGAACACGGGTTGATTTTACTGGGGTAACCCACTTGAGTTTACATTATTTTCAATTTACTCTTTTTTCTCGATTTGGTTGATCGGGAAACACTCCCGTAGGTGTAATTGTTTTTATTTACTACAATTCAGAAATTAAAAAAGTCCGCCCCAACCGGGAATCGAACCACGGATCTCCCACATTCCAGGTGGACGTCTTAACCACTAGACCATCAGGACGGGTACATTTTAATCTCTGAATTGTAGTTGCATTATACATCTGAATGGATGGAACAGTACTGCAACGAATATCTGCTGCCTTTGAACTGACCACCAAACATTAATTATAATGTCATTACCTTTACGCAGGTATGAGCGAGGGTTTATTTCTCGATTTGGTTAAAGCTAATGACATTATAATTAATGTTTTTTGTCTTTTGTCTATAATTAATGTTTTTTTTTCCAAACCCTAAAAACTAATACCGGTAAATAAAAAGTAACTCATTATTAACAATTTATTAATTAATAACAAACAGTGTGAATAAATACAATTAGGCCTAAGTAGTTTAGTAGGTAGTTTATTAATAGGTACTGTAAGTGTAGACCTAGGCCTAGGGCCTAGGCCTAGGCTAGACCACATAAACTTCACGCAACTCATAACTTAGGTAGCTAGGCCTACTTTACTTTATAAAACATAATAAAATAAAACATGTGAGTAGCCGGCCTACATTTTTTAATAATATAAATCTGTAATTATAAAATATAAATAATTAAAAGTTGGTTAGGTATTTATTACTATCATTCATTTTCATAGTTGGACCGCCCCCAACCGAAAGAGTGCCGGACTCTCTACTACTAGGTTACTTACTAGGGCCGGTAGGCCCTACTTGTGTAGTTGGTGTGACCCAACTTTTCAATAGGTACCGTTTTTTTCAACTAAAATCAACATAAACACTCACCATTAATGAAATAAGTCAAGAACAACTCATTGTGTACTATTTTTTGGGATGGGATTTGACCGGTCAAATTCAAATTTGGTCAATTGACGGTCAAATGTAAAAAATCATAAATTTTATTTTATTAAATAATTAGTAGCCTACGGTATATATTTTTTTAAATGTTGTGACAAAAGCTTTTTTTTATTTAAAAGCTTGTTAAATGCATATTAAGTGGCATATCATCATCGTCATCATCATCGTCGATGCTGTCATCAGTCCCTTTCTCCGATTCAGCTTCAGCTTACCCAGAAGCTATTATATTCTATTTGTCTATTATAATTCATAATATAACTACATAATAAATAACAATTAAAATAAAATATTAGGCTACCTAATTAAAACTTTTTTAATTGAAAAAGAAAGAAAGAAATGTTATTGTTTACATAACAATTCAAATTCAAATATGAAAATTCAAATAATTTTAATTTTTAAATGCAATATACACATGTTATCTTTAAGTCAATTGACTGGTCAATTGACCAAAAGTATTTGACCAGTCATTTGACCGGTCAATTGACATTGTGCAACCCTAACATTTTATTACATTCCAGCACCAAAAATCTAAAATAGAATCATCACGTTTTTGGTGTAACAGTTACAAAAAAAACTTCAAAACCTTTAACCTCGCTATTTTAAACGAAAGTACTTTTCCATTAAAAGTCATTTTCTGTTTTAAATAGCGACGTTAAAGGTTTTGTAGGTTGAGTAAAAAAAAATTAAATTTTTTTTTTTTGAAAAGTTGGGTCACACCAACTACACAAGTACCCTAGGGCCTAGCCTACCTAGGTACCTACCTAAAATGAAGCAGGCAATCGTAAAGAAGGGATGGTTCCATCATTGAATTTGAAATAATTGGATACACAAAGGTTCCATATTGATTTGAGTGAAAGACAGCCGAAGTGTGTGTGTCAGTGACAGTGAGCCAATGCCAGGCTTGCCTCCAACTGCTATGCAGACAGACATCACTATCAGAAGTAGGCCACTGAAACATAAATAAGACCTCTTTACACATTGCTCCAGGCCGCTGATAATAATTAGAGGTAAAACTAAGCCACATACTTCTCCATCGGGTTGTTGAAGGTTGCAAACAGGCTAGGCCCCTATTACTTCTGTTAGACGCCTCTCAAAGGCTTTGAGATCTGTAGAAATAAAAACGTTTGAGGTTATGTACACCTAGCGGCAAGTTACGCCAAGTTTCGAGTGTAAAACAAGCTTACCTTCACAAGCTGTCTGTTCGATCGACATATTGTAATTCATACCTTATTTTAAATAGTATTCTGAAATTATAAATGCACAGCATAATTCAGAGAACCTAACTGCCTAGAAATAAAACTTGCAACAATTTGAACACATTCACAACACGTGACGTGATGTTTGTGGAACGGTTTTATTTATACACTGCCCTCTCGTCGAGGAAGCAACTGATGACGGTAAAATATAAAATGAAAGTGCGCGAGCTGGGTACAGCCGGTACAATGAATGAATGAATCTTTATTCTTTATTGTACAATCTTGAGTGTATTACACTCTATACAGATTTTGTAGTTACATTGTTGTTAGTATGCATATTTATTTATCATGGTTCTAATATAAGACTAAACTAAGATGAAGTTAGATTTTGTAATTGCATAGTTGGAATGTTTACTGGTGATCTATGTTTATAATATAGGCCTAAAACTAAAACTAACACTAAGAGTAATTATATAATCAAAAGTAACATAACAGACAGCAGCAAACAGACAGCAAAGATGATTGAATAGGCTAGTATAATATAAGAGGCATAATTACATTGACTAAAGAATGGCGTAGGAAAGTTGTTAACCGATATAAAATGAAAGTGCGCGAGCTGGGTACAGTCGGTACAGCAAAGATGATGGAATATGCAATAATAATATAAAAGGCATTACATTGATTGAAGAATGGCGTAGGAAAGTTGGTAACCGATATAAAATGGGCTACTAAATAACATTCTGTGGACTGTGGGTCACAAGTGTTAACAATTTGTTTTAACTTACCAAAAATATATTTCATCTAGCTTCATTTTCTGCAAACCAGTTGACTACCTGCACTCTTTATCGCTTTATCTGAGACATTGAGCTTCCACGGGGGTTCAACTCGTAGAACAATCACATCTTGCAAACGTCCTTGTCCCATCTTGCTACTTAAGATAGTTTTTTTTTTAATCGAAAACGATCTTATCATTGTCATTTAATTTGATCAATGCTAAATACTTTGAATCGAACATTGACGGTAATACTTGGGGCCTGGTAGTTAGGGAGTGGCATGAGTTGCCTGGGGAGTGCGGTACGGTAGCTTACAAGTCTGAGAGTTCTGGTCTCCTACATCGATTGATTGAGAAGGAAATTTGCTGCCACTGGGTGCATGGGCTTATTTGCAAATTAAAACTAGTGATGGTTAATTTTATTCTCCATCATACGATTTATTTATTCAACGACTATCATGTCATGCAGCCACAATGCCATTTAATGTTATCTGTGCATTAAATTATTTGAAACAGATATATTTGTGATTATATTTATGTTCTTGAAATGAAGCAAGCAATGCATTTACATTGGTCTGAGGGGTTGTTGTGCTTTGTCTTGCTTAACAACTAAAATATTAAATGTATTATCTGAGCTATATTTGGTAGATATTTTCTTTGTTCAGGGTTTTATAATAAAAGCTAGTATAAGAATGAATTGCACACAAGTGTAAAAAAGGCCAATAAATAGATACGTACAATTATTTTATATTGATGGCACTAAATAGATAGTAAAATCACTACCGATAACAACTTAATTGAATCGGTTATTTGAGAAACCGAATAACTAATTAATAAGTCATGCAACCATTGTTCTGAGTAAAACGCAAAAAACGTGCATTTAATACCCTGAAGTCAAATAATGCAGGGTTTTTTATGTAGTAATTTAGTTGTGGCATAGTTACATTGATTTTGGTTAATATTGATATTTATGAGCACGTAATTTCATAATTACAAGGGTATAGGCCCTAATTAGCGTGGACTTATTTGGTTTCTCAATTAAATGGGGCGGGGATATATAAAATTAGTAAAAATAAGGTATAGTATCATACGTTTTTATGATTGTTTATTATAGTAAACATAAAACTACATTTTTTTAAACTTTGTTTAATTAAAATTTCTTGGCAATGAGAGCCAACGATTCATTTTACTGAAAGTGACTTGTTCCGTTTCTCAAATCAATACAATTTTTTCTTCAGAGCGTATGGACTGACTTACTCGGTTTCTCAACTCAAAGGGAAAATTGACACCCTGTAATATACACAGGCATGGTCGAAGAAATTTTGTTTCTCTAGCCCTACTAATCGATAGGTCTTGAAATTCTGAAGAAAATGGCTATCTTAACTCATTTACGCAATTTGGTTGACTTATTCGGTTTCTCAAATAACCGATTCAATTTCAGAATCATTTAATACATTTTTCGATCAAATAACAGAGAAAATCGCTGTCTATTTCAAGAGTTACCCATGTACAAGTAGAAGTAGAAGATAAAGTTGTGAAACAGGACTAATTTCATCTTGAAACAGTTACCGTGGAAGATGTACTGTTAAAACTTCAACATGTGTCTACAAGTACAGCACCTGGGGAGGAAGGTATCTCAGGCGACCGTCATTGCTCCGGTTGTCCATCAATTCAATACAAGCTTGAAAAGTAATATTTTCCCCACCTAATGGAAAAATGCAATAATTTCACCCATATTTAAAGCAGGTGACCGTCAGTTAGTGAACATTATTACAGACCAGTTAGCGTAACAAACTTACTTGCAAGGATATTTGAGAAAATGGTCAACGAACAACTACAAAAATATCTAACTTCAAACGACCTCATATGCGCAGAGCAATATGGTTTCATCTCGGGTAGCTCAACTGAGAATTGCTAACCACCTGACAAATAGACCAAATGATAAAGACAGCTTTAGTATCTATAGACATAAGCAAAGCATTTGACTGTGTGAATCACAATATTTTATTTAAGAAATTTAAGAACGCTTTTAATTTCTCAGACGAAGCGGTAAAGTGGTTCACCAGCTTCTTATCGGACAGGACTATTAAGTTAAGACTCAATTAAATGGTGTGTTGTCATCAGCGTTGACAGTAAACTGTGGTATCCCACAGGGGACAGTAATCGGGCCTACTGCTTTTAATATGTATTACACATTCTAAGGTAAGCCTTTATGCGGACGACTATCTAGCACTCATAGAGGGGGTAACTTATGAAGAGGTGCTGAATAAAATTGAAATTGACTCTGCTAACATTAAAGATTGGAACTCAACAAACTTGCTAAAAATGAATGAAAACAAAACCCAGGTTATATTTCTTAGGGAAATACAACGTTACCCCACCTACAGTAAAGATTGCCAATGTGAATGTCACGCCATGTAAACTTTTAAAACATTTGGTTTTATTTATAGATAAACAATTGTCCTTTATGGATCACACAGACAAAATAACAAACAAATGCATCAAAAGAACATAACTACTTAAACTAAGACAATTCCTAAATCCTTATGAATGCAAATATTTTTACACGACCTGCACAAAACTGATTCTAGAATACTGTCCCACTATCATAACCTCGGTGACAAAGTATAATCTAAACAAATTGGAGTGAGCCCAAAACCAGGTTCTGCATATATTCAAGGGTGGTCTCAAACTATCAGAACTTTGTAAACAGTATTTAATACCCAAAATGCAATCACGCCTGGATTTTCTCACAATTATTAGGGTGTACGACCTGATCAACGCCACTTCTAACAATAAATATCCAGCCTTACACACATATTCAACCGGCAAAGTTAATCTGCGCTCTCGCACTAACAACAGTCTATTTGTACCTAGAGTAAAATAAAGAAAAAACTGGAAAAAGATCTTTAAAATCCAATCCAATCATCTGGAATAAGTTACTACCAGCAGCACTTAGGACCGAAAAGAGGAAAATCTATGTTTAAGAAGGATGTGGAGTACATGACATATGATTTTTGAAATATGTGACCTTGTTGTTGCCTTCAATATGCTTGTTTAAGTGTAATTACAATTCATTATTAACACATGCACACACACAATCAAATGAGTTTACTCTATCACGACTGCCCCGTTTTACAGGCAGCAATGTACTGGGTATCTGTAAAAAGACCACATTCAATTCCTGATAAATCCAAATGTTACACTTACTTACTAAGTAAATGTGACGGAAGTTTTACATATTTATTAATGTTTATTCATACATAACAGACGCAATCATGATATTGTAATTAAGTACACAATTTTGTCTTCTGTTTGATGTCTACTCCGATTCAATGGACATTTTTTTAAGTGTAGTCATATAAAGTCAAAAAACAATCTTTTATACAATTATGCTTCTTTATGTATCAGTTTTGTAGTGAAAATAATGTTATGTCATTAGTAGTTATTAGTCAAATGGCAATTATAGTAACGGTCATTGAATGTAATATTCTACACAATTTAAGCAATGATATACCTCAAAGAAACCCCAAATAAATAAATACATAATTTAAAATGATTTTTTGCTTCAAATCTTTCACAATTCTGTGGTTGTGTTCCCTTATTCAACCGGTCGCGACCAAAGCATTCCTATATTGAGAGCGGTCGGGAGCGGTTGGAACAAAAGCGCGTTCCGCTATTCGACCGCTCGCGGACCGGTCAAACAACAAACGCCCGAAGATTTTGGCCGTGACAGCTCGGTCGCGATGGAAAATTGCGCGCAATATGAAAAGTGAAAAAGCCTAAAATGGCTTTTATGTTCACAATTGGAAATAAACGTACTGTAGTTTCATTGTAGTGGTATAATTTTTGTATTCAAACAAAATAATTTATTCCGGACACAGTAAATCTGCGTTACCTATTTATTCATTATTCATTCATCGGTCTAGAGAGAAAACGTCGTAAGTGACACTTGGGCAGTTTTCGAGGTAGATACTAGATACACTATTTCGCTTAGAATTTTGCCCTCTTTCTTCCTAACATAACGTCGCAAGTGACAGAACAATATTTTAAGAAGTTTTATATTCAAACATTGTCGTATGTGACAGCAAAACAACAAAGTCTCAGTGACAAAAGGTCGTAACTGTATTTTCAGAGTCATAAGGTAGTAACTCAGTAAGTCTTCTGTGGCTGGGAAGTTGAAACGTTTTCTCTATTGGGATATCATTATTGTTGATTTGCAAAAGTCTAAAAGTTGTAACTAACATCCACTTATTATCATTGAGAACAGTTATAAACATAATGCCGTATGTCACTAGAATTGAAAGCATTTTCAGTGTCATAAAGTAGTATGTGCATACAGAACAAAAAAAATCTCACTTTCTTTGATTGTCCAGTAACAGAAAGTCACAACTACCCATGTGATGTTTTGTCTCTAACAATGTCTACGAAACTCTTTATGTTGTAAACAGAAATGGCCGTATGTAGTTCAATTACGACCTTGTGTTACACTAAGATTTGAGCTTTTGCAATGAATGTACAACTTGACAAAATATACAAGACCTTTATTGTGTTAGCAGTCAAAGAAAATAAGTGCAAATGTTGGCAAACCTTTACATTAATTATGAAGAAGAATGTGAATATCCAAAAATCTGAAAGAAAAAAAAATCTTTTGCATGGGTATGTACCGGTATCTACTAGAATCAAATTTTGTAATGGTGTGTATTCATTTTCCCATAGCATATTAATAAGGCCTGGGGGTCTATTCACTAGCTCGTGTGACAATAGTCTATCGACAGCAAAAACTTTGTAAATACAATATCGCATGTGATAACTTGTCGATCGACATTGACACCTTATGAAATAGAACCCTAGGGCTAACACTTACTTCACTAGCACACACACATGTGAAGAATACCTTGCCGACCACGACTTATTCTATTTACAAAATTGTCGCCGACGGTTAACACTTAACAGTGTTGCCCAAGTTAGTGAATAGACACCCAGGTCTGGATTCATTCGGGTCCAATGCGAGACCTAAGGCATATGCCAGAACTTGAGGCCAACCTAACGTCAGCAAGTTGTGATTGCACGTGTTGTGCCAAGTCCCACACATGTTTGTTGGTCAAGGGTCAAAAGACCCTTGCCTATAAGCCATCCTTCAAATAAAGTTAATTGCATGTAGGGGCGGATAAGCCTATATATTTTATCAAAAATGAAACTATATGTCTATGTATTGTCTAATTATTGGGCTAGGGGCCTAGAGGATGGGTCTAGAAAAATAAAGAGAAGTAGGGCCTAGGCCAGGGTTGCCACCAAGAAAAAATAAAAATCCTGTTTGAGCACATCAAAAATCTTTAGAAATCCTTAAATGAAACACCAAAATCCTTAAAAATCCTTTTTATGCCGAAATGTACCAATTTTGATATGATATCAATATATCATAATGTGATTGTTGTAAAAAAAATTGAAAATATGATTTTTTTTAAAGTAGGCCTATTTTTAATGATTTGAGGCCAAATAGGGTTGATAAGGTATCACCATAAATGAATTGTAACTATTTTTACGCTCTCACAACCGCGTTTTATGACCCGGCACCTCCATCATATGCACCAGCCAGGTTAATTTAATTTAGACTACCTACCCGGCACCTCCACCAAAATTCCAAAATTTTGCATTTTTGGTGTAAATTTTGATATTTATACATCAAAAATATTTTCACTTATCGATTCGCATTGAAATATAGATTTTTACACCAGCCCTAGTAAAAAACGGCGTAAAACAAATTACAATTTTTTTTTTTTTTTTTTTAAATCCGTAAATTGGGATAAAAATCCGTCGATCCGTTTTGCACCCTCAAAATCCGTTAAAACGGATAAAATCCGTAAAAACGGCAACCCTGGCCTAGGCTATGGTCTCGAGGCTTAAAATAGTAATGGATATAGGCCCGTCAGTAAGAGTTATGATTTAATTTGCAGGCCTAAAGTTGAAGGCATAAGCCCCATCCTATTGACTGACAGACCTAATGTGCGTACTAGAGCCCTTTGACTAGACAAGGGCCCCTGCATGGGCCCTTGGCTTGGCTAGTTGATGCACAATCTTTTCTTCACTGCTAGTGGGTTAAAATTCAATTGTTTACGATGCCTACTGCCTTATTTCAAACATCGCGCGCGGGAAACGCGACTTCGGTTATCCAAACTAATTTTCGGTTCGGTTAGTAAAAAAACGACCCGACCCAAAAAGTCGGTTAACCGCACACCCCTAATCTTTATTGGATGAGCGAAGCGAAGATTTCATTTCACTACACTGGTGACAAAAATCCGGAATGTTTTTTTTTCTTTTTGGTCGTTTGTTAACACGATTCCGGCTAAACCGATACTCCGATTACGATGAAATTTTGTAAAGGTCTTCGAAATCTCTGAACTTAGAACTGCCACATTTTTTAGCGCAATCAAAAAACTATTGCTCATAAAAATCGCAATTTTCCGATTTTTTTTTATTTTTAAAGAGTTTTGTCGACTTATAACACCTACATGCTTTATCCAAATGTAAATTTTTTTTAACAGAACCTTAATTTTATGAATTAATATATTCGTGTGAAATTTGAGCGCAATCGTAAAATTATTTCTTATGAAAATCGCAATTTTACGATTTATTTTGATTTTTTAAATTTCTTCGACTTATAACACCTACATGCTTTATCCGATTGTAATGATTTTTTCCCAGAACCTTAATTTTATGAATAAGTATATTCGAGTGAAATTTGAGCGTAATCGAAAAAGTATTTGTTATGAAAATCGCAATTTTACGGTTTTTTCGTTTTTAAACAATTACGGTCATCCAACAACGCGCCTGAAAAAGCGTTTGCGAAGCTTCCTAGTTAAATACTATTTTTTTATCATTTGATTTAAATGAAACACACCCTGGTTTGCAGCCATTTTTAGAGCCTGTGTTGAATATGTATCTTATTTTGATCGGAATAAAATTGTATAGTTTGGGCCTTTGTAGGCAGCGTGTCTCTGCTGGATACATTAATTGTTTACGCTGTGGATGTATGTTTTTTTGTTAATTTACATAAACAGATGTCTCCTAGATGCTGTGAGTCACAACTCAAAATAAAGAATTTTAAGCATCTTCATGTTCTTTTCATATGCCCACTTGACATTATTCATGCCATCATGTGTTTTCTAGTTATCCAGTAGAGGTAGGACTAAGGAGTTAAATTGAATTAGGTTTGTAATTAGCAGACCAAATCGTATTCATGCCAATCAATATTAAATTACACACATATCCTTTGTGACAAATGGACACCTTAAGAGCAGCATAGGTACTGCCTTACTGCACTAGCATCAGAGAATTTTTCAGAAGTTATACATACATATCGATTATGCAACAATAATTGTATCTTACAAAGTTAGCATTTATAGGGGTTTACAGTTTACTGTCTAGTCAGAACCTGGGTCTATATTCTCTTTTGTTGACAAGTACTGTTCTGCCGGCTTCTTGATGAAGGAAGTTGACGGTTTTGGTTCGTCTTCATGGGTTGAAGAAACTGCTCTAGGCCTACGTTTCTTCTTCGACATAACTGGTTCCACCATTGAAACTGAAATGTCCGCTGTAACAAAATAAACAAAGAAATGAACCACAATGAAGAATGTGTCAACTTTTAACTAGGCCTACCCAGTTAAATAAAAGATCAAAATTAATGAAAACAAATATTAGGTGCAATAAATAATCAAATAATATTTTATTAATAAAAAAAATACTTCCACCAGTTTCATGAAATGGCATATCTTTCTCAATGGATAAAGGACAAGTGGACCAACCAGAACATACTATGTTAGACTTTAAATATTAATCATTACATTCAGTGTTATATTTTTATTTCATATTCCGGAAGTAGCATGTCCGGAAGCCTGCCATTTTGTATGTGTAAGTGGGTATCACTGGAATGTATAATATGTGCTGCCGTCTGGCGGAATAAAAGTACAGTTGTGCGTCCTGTCAAAGTGAAGTATGGCGTTATTTATTTCCTCCTAATGATAATTGTTATTTAACCATCGATAAACAGTGATGTTAACCGATAGATTATGAGACTAACGCGCTAAATAATCAACTTATCAGATCGGAGAAATAAAATGTCAGTGAAGAAGTGAAAAATACTGTGTGTGTGGTAAAACAGGGAAGCAGCCAAGCCTAGGCCTAGGGCCTAGCAAAGCCTAGCCCGCTTGCCGCCTTTCGTCCACATCACAGCCTATTGAAAGTTCGTGTCAATCATGGCGGAAGAGAATAAGTATATTCCGAGATTAAACACGGATAATTATGAAGTCTGGGCTGTACGGATCGAAGAATTACTCATGAAGAAAGGGTGTTGGGAGGTCGTAGAAGGTTTTGAACCATACATACACGTAAATAGCCACGGAGTTGAACATGTAGAAGAAGACGAGTCAACCTATCCACAACAGGAAGTCAGACGCCGATTGAAGTTAAACCAGCAAGCTCGGGCCATTATTATTGAATACGTAGATGACTCCTTCTTGGATGACCTAATCCACTTAAGTGCAGCAAAGAACATGTGGAGTGCCTTAGAAGAAGTATGCTCCACTTATGATGTGTTCCAGGAAATCATTTTCTTAAAAGAAATGGTAAGCGTTGAGAAGAGAGAAGATATGTCTTTGATGGAGTACATGAGTAAAATTCAAAATTACAATAAGAAGATTGCAAAATGTGGTCTCAGTCTTCCCGACAGAGCCATAGCAGCATTTTACCTCATGGGCCTACCTCGCAACCAGTATGCAGAATTCATCGGAAGTGTTTACAGGTCAGATGCTACTGAAATAACCACAAAATTTGTAAAATCACAACTGTTGTTGGAAGAGAAGAGAATGAAACAAAAACAGAAGAATACAAAGCTTTGATAGTAACCACGAAGAAAACTTACACAAAGCCTACCGGACGGCCTACCTTCAGAGAAGTTGTGAAACAAAAACCAAGTAAGAAAAATGAACAGAATACAAGAAGATACATTTGTTTTACATGTGGAAAAGAAGGACACCAAGCAAGAAATTGCCCAGCCATAGCAGAAGATGCATCAAAAACAGAAGTGAAGAAAGCTACAGCCTCAGTCGTGCCAAGTGGGTTCTAAGCGCTGTGCATGCAGAGAAGTCCCAACCATACAAATAATGAAGTTTGGATACTAGATTCCGCTGCTACGGATCACATGAGCCCAAGGAAGGATCTATTCGAGGAACTGAAACCATTTTATGGAGAAGTCACTGTTGGAAATGGCAAAGCTCTGAAAATAGAAGGTAAGGGATATGTACTTATCCTAATGTCCGATGAATGTGGGGGATGGAGGATACAATTAACTGAAGTTTTGTATGTTCCTCACCTACAAGACAACCTAATTTCAGAAGGGAAATTGGAAAACAAAGGCGTAACTATCATAAGAGAAAATGGAATGGCAACAATTGTAGAGGGTCAAGTCAACTTATTCAAAGGTTATCGTGTTGGTTTCTTATATTTTGTTACCACACGTGTACACCCCGTTTCAATGTACCTTAGCGATGTTGAAATCGAAACTGCAAAAGACGAAACCTTCAAACTCCTTATTGAAGCTTTGCAAGCATCCCCAGGTACAGCCTACAAACTGTGGAAAAAAGAACAGCTAAAACCATTCCTGAGAGTACGCGATGAACTAACCACGGCTCATGGAGTAGTATTACGCGGGACCAGGCTAGTGATCCCACCTGCTCTCCATGAGACTGCTGTATGCCTCGCACATCGAGGGCACCGCGGAATGGTGAAAACGAAGCAGCTCATCTGAGAAAAGCTGTGGTTCCCCAATATGGACAAACTCGTTCAGGATGCAGTAACGTCGTGCATACCCTGCCAGGCAATAACTAAGCCAAAGAAATCGCGAGACCCCATTCGTCCTACTGACCTTCCAGAGGGTGTGTGGGAAAATGTAGTCATTGACTTTGATGGTCCGTACCCTGACGGAAAGTACCTACTGATTCTGACCGACGAATAATCTCGGTATCCCTTCGTGGAAATCATACCATCAACCTGCACTCGACATGTAACACAAGTCTTACAAAAGTTATTCTGTCAATTCGGAGCAATAGTCCAGTTACAATCAGACAATGAACCGCCATTCAATGGCGCAGAGTTTGCAGCATTCGCCAGAAAAATGGGATTCCGACATCACCGCGTTACGCCACTATGGCCCGAGGCCAACGGGCAGGCAGAAAGATCTGTGGAATCTATTTGCAAGACGGTGTTAGCAGCCCATATGGAGAAGAAAGATCTACAAACTGAACTCGACTACGCTTTAATGAACTACAGAGCTACACCTTACTCTACGACAAACCGATCTCCCTACGAGCTCATGTTCGGATATAAAATGAGAACGACACTACCCTCAGTAACCCCTAACCTAGAGTGTGAAAACAACGACCAAGACATCCGAGCGAACGATGCGGGACATAAACAAAAGGCAAAATTGTATGCTGATCGAAAGAGAAACACCCAACTTCATGCACTACAACTTGGCGACCGGGTGCTCTGCCGACAACAAAAGCGCAACAAACTCAGCACACCATACGACCCAGATCCATTTGTCATCATAAAGATCAGGGGAAGCCAGATTACAGCCAAACGCGGACAACAAGTCATAATACGAAACTCGTCTTTCCTAAAGAAGTTCAACACGCTGGAGTCGAGGACACACAACAACAAAGATCAAGAGAGGGATGGTGCTCCGTGGCCAGACGAACCAGATGATTGGGCAAATATTCCAGCAGCAGACCTTGCAGATCCGGATGGAGAAGATCACCCACCAGAAGGGGAGGAAGTCATTCCGGAAGAAGATCCACAGCAGGATGAGCCAGTGTATCCAATCTTGCCACCAGCTTACCCGGATGGAGAGGCAGCAGTCCGTCGCAACCCTCCTCGAAACAGACAGATTCCTGAACGTTTCCGTTAAAAATAACCCTCTGGTATTCGCTAGGCCATCTAGGCTATCTACATTTTCATTTTTCATATATGTTAACTTGTAATCTTTTAAGAACAATTATTCAGTTCACAACTATAATATTAGTTTAGTACAAGCCAACCTCCATTTGGTGTCTGAAAATTTAAGTTTAGTATTAGGTTTGATGTCCAAGATTTTTACTCTAAAGTTAGAGATTTTGCTTCACAATTTCCTTATATTATTGTAACCTTGTAAGTTTTTTTTTTTATTTCTTATTAATATTATTAATCTGAATTTTTCTTTTTACCATCAAGGTCATATTCAAAGCAGGGAGGAATGTCATATCCCTATTCAAAAACTCCCACCCTTTTGTATTTGACATCCACCGCCTACTGGTGTAACAGAACCGGAAAGGGGAATAAAAGAAGATGGAGTAAAACGGTAATTCTGGAGTAATACTTTCTCACCTTCAAATTCCGAATCCTCTTCCGATATTCACAACATGACATGACCCTTGTGTGTATGTAAAGGACAAAATAATTGTTGCTACCTACCGTATAGTACCGAATATAGGTCGACCTTTTTTTCATTATTTTAGGACTCAAAATCCCTCCTCGGCCTATATGCGAGCATCGGCATTTTGACGCGCTAATTTCAAACACCAAGTTACAGCGCTGTGTGACAAGGAAATACGTAAAGTTCACTGCTTGTGTCTGGCGCTGCGCCAACAATACGGCAGGCACGGAGGACACGACGGTATCTCCAGGCCTAATGCAGGCCTACTGATGAGTGAAGTATGACGAGGAACAGATAACTGGGCGATATGAACCGGTCTGCTTGGAGATTGCGTCATAGTGCTACGTCATCACGGGCTCCGCGTCAATAGGCCGCAGGAATAACGGCGCGTAAAATAAAAATATTTAATTAAAAATTCCTTTTTTTAAATTTCGATGACCAAAGTTAGGGGGTTGGCCTATATTCGGGGTCGGCCTATATCGGTCAGCCTATAAAATACGGTATGTGAATGACTTTCTAGTAACAGGTGAGAAAGAAGAAGTTGCCATGTTCAGAGAACAGCTTATCCAACTTGTAGAAGTGAAGGATCTTGGTACTATCAATACATTTTTGTCTATTCAATTCAGTAGACCTGACAGGGACACGGTTATTGTAAGTCAAAAAGGGTACATTATGTCACTACTAAGGGAATTTTCCATGTCAGAATGTAAGGGTATCACTTGTCCATTACAAGTAGGTGCAAATTTTGAGTCTAAAGGGATAGAAGGAGAGGAGAGTTTTTGTAAGGAGAAATACCAGAGTGCTGTTGGCAGTTTATTGTATCCAAGTACAAATACTCGACCAGATATTGCGAACGCAGTTTGTAAGTTGAGTCAATGTTGTAGTAATCCAACTGTAAACAATTGGATAGGAGTTCAGCATGTGATGAGATACTTGCAGAAGACATGTAATTATCAGCTTGTTTTTAAGAAGGGGGGTGGAATTTCATGTGATTGTGATTCAGATTGGGCTGGAGACAGAAGTGATAGAAAATCTATCCCAGGGTATGTCATCATAAATTCATAACTCTTGGGGAGGAGCAGTTTTGTGGAAGAGCAGGAAGCAGAAGTGTGTAGCTAGCTCAACCACACATGCAGAGTACATTGCCCTCTATGAAAGCTTGTGTGAATTACAATGGATGCAATCCTTCTTGAATGAAGTAAACCAAGGTAATGTAATTCCAAGGAAGTGTGATATATTTTGTGACAACCAAGGTGCCATTTTCATTGCAAATAATGATATGGTTAGAGAGAGAAGCAAGCATTTTGTAGTTAAATACAACTATGTACGTGAAATAGTAAAGAAAAAGGAGATTTATTTAAAATATGTACCATCAAATGAGAATCTTGCTGATCTTTTTACTAAGAGCCTATCAGGGCCAAAGACAAAACTGTTTGTCAAAGGTATTGGTATCACAGACATGTAGATTCAATGGATGAAGTGTAACCATTGAACTTTTTGTAACCATGATTGATTTTATGATTTTCTATTATTATCTAGAGTGAATAAGATAATTTTTTTTTTTAATACAAAATTAGAAGTATTAAAGGTACTCTCTTATCTTGGTCGCACCACGTATTATATTTATATCCATTCAATTTAGTGGAAGTAGGTCTTTGATTGAGCTTGATCGGACATCTGGCGGCTAAGTAAATCGAGTTTAAAAAAATCACTGCACGGAAAACAGGACACCTACGATGACGTCACTGCAGGGTACGCTCGACTCAACCCAAACCGACAGGTTGCTGGCTCTCGCTAGGAAACGCTCGCCACTCAAGTCCCACAGTCGATCAGTCTATCACTTGAAGTTGAGTTGGGCATCGCGTATTCGAGAGGACCCGTTATTATAAGTGTATATAAAAGTGTATTATAGTGGTATGTCTGGAGTTAGTCCTTCCTTGTTTGAGCCTTCATACTCTCAAGAGGAGATGAGTATGTTGGCGGAACAAGAATAAGCCCAAAGAGAAAGAGCTGAACGTTTTATTGGTAGGGCGGGTAACACTGAATGGTACAAGTGTGGGTTTTGTAAGTCTATGCCTACAGACATGGAATCTCTTTGTTGTCAAGAATCCTCAACAATGACCGATTTACGTAAAAGTGACTACTGTATTACACTATACGCGGCATACGATAGCATTACGCGCAACATCCATGTTCTAAATAACATATTTTTGTTGGTTTTCCTTTTTACATAGTGACTTCCACACCTGGTAGTGTCCATCAATGCAAAATGTTTGCACTGCCAACATTGAACCTTTAAATGTTTTGACTATTTTTTTTACGGGTTTATGACACACTTGGTAAAAAGTAAATAGTGTAGATAGACACTGCCAAAAAACGAAAAATACATTTGCATTGTTCTCTTTAGATTGGTCTGCGTCATCGGATTCATACTCAGATTCACTACATGAGTTATCGTCACTGTCACTATCACTGCATGTGTTCTCACTACTGGGCTCGTATGTTTTATCAAATACACTCTCTTTAATGTTAAATGAAGTATCCAATTCTGAGTCGTCAGTAGTAAGTGTAATCGTGTTGCGAAAAGTTTTGTTGCCTAACTCGCATTGAATATCCACATCGGATGATAATAAGATGATTTCACTTGTTATAGATTCGTTACTACACAATGAGTTTTGCTCGTCACTATCGGTAGACGTACTAGGTGTATGTGGAAGTTTGTCCGGCTCTTGTTTTCTTTTCTTGTTGCTATTGCTACTAAAAGCAACATTCTTAGGAATTTCGTCTAGTAACTCATTCTTCTCTTTGGTTACTAAGAACTGTGATTTTTGACGTTTCTTTTCTGATGAAGGCCTATTGTTATCTGAAGGGCCTGTCAAATTTACAGACGGAACTGCTGCTGTCTTTAGACATGGTTTTGATTTTGCATTCGGCAACAACTGTAGTTTCAATTTGTTACCTATTTCAAAATCATCTTCCTCGAAATGATCGGAACATACATTTGTATATTTTGTTGGCACAAAATTATTCCTTTGAATTTTATGAAGCCATTGCCGATACAACCTAGGCGACTTATCACAACATGGAAAACATAAAAATGATCGCTTTTTGTCGACACATTTTGCATTGTTATTACATTTATAAACACAACACGTAAGCACCATTTTTTGTATTTACACTAACAGGATATACACCACATTTACAACATGTATACTATCGCTTTCTTGACTTGATCTATAGCACGTTGTTTACCTCCCACACAGTCCAGCTAACTACTGGGTAAGGAAAGCTAGAGCAGTGTCTTCGTTAGGCGGGGACCGAGCGCGAATACGACGCTCAGCCGAGCGAGCCGTACCCCTGCAGTGACGTCACGTCACTTATAGCGAGAAAACCACTCGACGCGCTGCTGAGCGCAGCAGATTTATTTTTTATTTTTTTCCATTTACACTACGTTCTAAAACATGATTATCTTTAACATATCCAAAGTTTTTCTAAGATAACAGACTGGCTTTAAGGAAGAAGTAAAAATGAAGAATAACCCCTGAATGAGGGGAGGTGTTAGAGTTTAAATATTAATCATTACATTCAGTGATATATATTTTTATTTCATATTCCGGAGTAGCATGTCCGGAAGCCTGCCATTTTGTATGTGTAAGTTGGTATCACTGGAATGTATAATATGTGCTGCCGTCTGGCGGAATAAAAGGACACTTGTGCGTCCTGTCAAAGTGAAGTATGTCGTTATTTATTTCCTCCTAATGATAATGTTATTTAACCATCGATAAACAGTGATGTTAACCGATACCTGGTTCTATATTCTCTTTCTTTGACAAGAACTGTTCTTCCGGCTTCTTGATGAAGGAAGTTGAGGGTTTTGGCTCGTCTTTATCAGTTGAAGAAACCGCTCTACGATTCTTCTCCGACGAAACTGGTTCCACCATTGGAACTGAAATGTCCGCTGTAACAAAATAAACAAAGAAATGAACCACAATAAAGAATGTGTCAACTTTTAACTAGGCCTACACAGTAGTTAAATAAAAGATCAAAATTAATGAAAACAAATATTAGGTGCAATAAATAATCAAATAATATTTTATTAACTAGGGAAACGCCAAAGTCGTTGTTAGACGAGTGAGTGAGCCATGTGTTGAGTACCCGGTGACATTACTTTTTCCCCAACCTTAGGCCTATCTAGCCTATCTTAGGCTACAGTGGCGCATTATGGCTTTACAGTTGACGCGCCCTTATACCAACTAAGCTCAACCCTATTATTTATACAAATATAATTATCAAACTTAAATATGCAAATGTTCCAGGGTACTCAACACATGACTCGCTCACTCATCTAACAACGACTTTGGTGTTTCCTTAGTCTAGTTGGCTAAGGCGCCCTTATAGCCGAAATGTGGGAGACGTGGGTTCAATCCCCTGGTCGGGAAAGATTTTGTAATTTCTGGATTGTATTTTAAAAATTATTAAACATGTTTTGAAATGCATATAACGCAGTGTAGTCCATCATCTGTGACAATACTAAGGAAAACATAGCCAGTAAGAAATACGTGAAAATATTGCAAGGTTTACTAAATCTACTAGCGGAATTTGGGGGTACCTTGACGTTCAACATTCGATAGACCTTGCATGGGCACGGCATTTTACAGCCAGGTAAATAACAAACAAAAAATATTTTTTTCTCAATCAAAAGTCAAAACCATTATCCTTAAATAAATTCTACACATTGGCAGTCTTTTTTTCAGTTTATTATTTCTTGGTAGGTTTAAATCGAAATGGATTGTGCTCATTTTGTTAGCAGTTCTCAGTAACCTGGTCACGGATAATAATAATAATAATAATAATAATAATTTCAGCTCATTCTATCTAACTGTTCGGCCGTATGAGCCTAGACAGACAGACATTTAACATACAGAATTAATCACGAAAAGGCCTGATCAAGTAGCGTTATAATTTCCTCATTCGCTTCGCTCACTCGTCTAATAAAAAAAATACCTCCACCAGTTTCATGAAATGGCATATCTTTCTCAATGGATAGAGGACAAGTGGACCGACCAGAACATAGTTTGTTAGACTTTAGTAAGGCTCGTTCTGTTTTGTCAGCCCGTCACTTACTGTTTTTCCTTATCTAGTTGTTGCTCCTTGTTCTTGTTATTTTGAATCTGCCGCCCTGTATTTGTTCGCGGGCTTGTGTCTGGCGGTGCGGCGAGTTAGTTGTGTATCGCTGGCGGTGAGTCAGCTGGTTTTCCGTGAATGACGGGCAAGCTTGACAGTTGGGAGGAACAACCGGCCAGGGTACACGGGCGTTTTCCTAGCTCTTGTATAAAGGTGTGGCCCAGGGGGGCGTTTTCCCACGAAACCGTCGGTTTCTTGGTTACTTCTCTTTTACCCAAGCTGTGGTGAGTTAATTTTCTTGTTTTATATTTGTATAGGCGGCAGTTGCGTCTTGTGGGGGCTGTTGATTCTATTCCTAGGTGGGTTTCTCTTTGGTTTTTGACAGGGTCCTAGTAGAGGTGTGAAGTTAGGCTTAGTCCCTAGGGCGTGGACTACCGGCAGGCGATCCTATTTTAACCTGGCCCTCGGCTTCCGGCTATCTATGGGAGTGAACTCTACCCTTAGAACTTCTGCTGTTCCTCGTCCCAGGTTCCGGGCCCTGCGTTTGGATGTCTTCCAGGGGGACTTAGCCCAAGTGGTATTTACTTAGAGGGACACCCACTATTGCAAAAGCAATCAACTCATGTTGCTTAATTCCCCCACATGTTCATCAGTGTTATAATAACTATATATTGTTCATTTCTGTGTAATCAAAGTGAAGGCTTGCTGGCCTAGAAATCTTACCTTTAGGGGACACCCTCAATTATTGCAAAGGCAATCAACTCGGGCTTAAACCCCCACCTGGCTATTAAGGTTATAATAACCAGTCATTGTACTTTTCTGTGTATACAGAGTGTGGGTAGGCTGGCCAAGGGATCATTCCTTTAGGGGGACACCCACTATTGCAAAAGCAATCAACTCATGTTGCTTAATCCCCCGAATGTTTATCAAGGTTGTAATAACTATGTATTGTTCTTTTCTATGTAACAGAGTGTGGCCTGGCTGGCCAAGGAATCATTCCTTTAGGGGACACCCTCAATTATTGCAAGAGCAATTAACTCTTATTACTTATTCCCCCCACCCTTTTTTTTTTTTTTTCATGATATAATTATCTCTTTTGGTTTGTTATTGTGTTCAAGAGCAATTTAAGCCTAGCAAGTATTTGCTCAAGAACATGCTATGGTTATGTAGCATATTTGTGGGGCTCTACATCTCACAAGTTTGCACTTCTTGAACCTAAGTCAAGGACCCATTTGTTGGGGTAATTTGGCCGTGGGCCTGCTTGTTCCTTTGCTTTGTTATTCTTTCTTTTCAATAAATGGGAGATGCACCGTCATTACACATATCACTCTAGGACTACTTTCTGGTGAGTTGGATCCTTCGTTCTTCCTACTTTCTCCACCTCGTCCTAGAGTCTTTGCTTTCAGGAAGAACGTGGCGCCCAAAATTTGTAACGTGTTCAAGACCCTAAGACCTGGACGACAGACGGCTTGCGACCCCTTCTACACTGCGTGGCAGCCGGGGCAACCTTGTGTGAATGTGGACCATTTTGGCCCGTCACAACAGTAATATTAATTTCGCAATACAATAGTCAATTTAGTTACTCTGGAAATACTCCCATAGGTAAAAATGTTAATATTCAATACGATTCATAAATTAAAAAAATCCATCACGGCCGGTGCGGCAGTATGTTGACAAGAAGTTGAACGAGCTTTTGAGCAATGTTGACCAGATGTTGACAACGTTCAACCAATGGCTGAGCAACATTTTGCCATGTTCATTCATGTTTCATTAAGTATTTCATTTACTTTTATACCGACGTGATGTGTGGTGAAGAGACTGTATCGTTGACTACGGAAGTCTTCCGACGCTTCATCGTGCACCGTGTGTTGTTGTTGTTCCGTCCATGATGTGTTAATAAGATGAGCTTCGTTATTCGAGCAATTCACACTTAAAGGTTTTAAAAATCGTACCCGTCATAGATAAGACAAACAATAGTGATGGAATGAGTAAAAAAAAGTAAAATAGTTTTCCCAGCCGGGATTCAAACCGGCGACCCATCACGTGGTAGCCGAGCGCGCTAACCGCTGAGCCAGCAGCGAACACAGTGCGGAACTCATGAGCCCGTCAGATACGCACACTGACTCGAGATGAGCATAAAACCTTTGTGATGTAAATTATGACACTTTTAACGCGTTCAAAGCATTCTGCCAAGATTTCTTGAATGTAATTCACAGCTGTAAATAGCATATTTTATGTTACTATCTATTATGGTATGCAACACTTTCGACGCGTTTACTATCCACTCGATCAGAATGATCCAAGTCTCCGGAGGTGACACGTGTACAAAAAATGTATAGTCTTGTCAACAAGATGAAAAGTGTAACATGGCTCTTAGCCAACTAGACCACAGGGACGGTAATATCTTAACTTCTGAATTGTATTTGCATTAAAGATCTGAATGGATGGAACAGTACTGCAACAAATATCTGTTGCCTCTGAACTGACCACCAAACATTATTTATAATGTCATTAACTAACGCAGGTATGAGCGAGGGTTTATTTCTCTCTAGAATATAATGATGGCAAATTTTTAAATTTTAGCATTTTACCGACATGCTCGGTAAATTTACCATCAGGTAGGCCTACATCAGCAATTAAAATTGAATTGTCATTTTAAATTCAAATTTTGCATTTTTTGTAATTTGAAAATTTAGGCCTCTAGAGTAGGGTTGCCATTCGTCCCGCTTTCGGCAGGACAGTCCCGATATCCAATTTTAAGTCCCGCGTCCCGCCAATGCACCAAGCGGGACACAATCGTCCCGCTTTGTAGAAAAATTGTCAAAGTCCAATTTACAATCAGATATATGCAGTCCAAAACGTACAAAGCTATCAACAGCAAACTATATGGGCCACGGGCGGCGTGTACGTCGCCAAAGTACTTGGCTTGGCTCGACAGTCAACACTTTGGTTAGTGTTGATGACAGGGGGTGGGGGGAAGGGGTGTACCGAGTACATCGCGAAACCTTAGTCTGACTCATTTCCGCACTCCAACCAATGCATTTTTGTTAGTTTTCTGTTTTTTGCACAACAAAAACTACAATATTTCGTTATTGCATTCAGACCAGCATTTTTATCAAAAACGCTCAAAATGCACTCTTAAAACATAGTTTTTTGAAAATTTCGCCTGCGGCGCTATAGTTGGGGGAAGCCCCCCCAAACCCCCCGTGCTATTTTTCCTAAAAAGATTTGTCCCGCCGCCTTGAGTTTAAATTATGGCAACCCTACTCTAGAGATATAGTAGGCTACCTGAAGACCAAAAGCAAGAGCAAACGAGTATTTTATATCTATTTTACTTAAGTAAATTGACACTTAGATATGAATAAAATGTTGCAAAACATAAACAATAGATGAATGTTTTCAATGAAATCATATAATTTCTGCTCTCAACCCAGTATCAAAACAAAAACAACAAATTGTTTTAGTGTTTTAAACCTTAGGCCTATCTTGCAAAGTTTTTTATTGTGTTTGTGCGAATTTAATTTGTGTATGCCCAACAATTGTAGTACACAGGTTCAATTAAAAATAAATAAAAAAAGTCTTTTTTTGGGGGGGGGGGGGCAAGCTATGCTGTCGGCAATGACTTTTTGCCGGGTGGGCCGCCCGGCGGTCCGGCCCTGGGGACAACACTGTCTCCTACCCTACCAGTGGTCCACCACTGCCTGTGACATGAACTCTTGAAGAGCAGGCACCATTGAGGGAAACACGGGAAATCAACATCAAATCTCCAAGGTTCGCTGTGCATCAATTAATTTGTGTGTGCCCACAGAACATACCAAAATAAATTAGGGAAAACTGGTTTTAAACTGACAGACAGGTATGTTGTCTGGACCGTGGCAAGGCTAGATACGTACATAGCTGTGTAAAACTACACATTCAATGTAATATTCAAATACCGACATACCGTACCATTAAAAATATATCTTATTATTTTTTATTTATTGGATATTGCTTAACGTCTCATATTTATGCAAGTTGGCTAATCAAGACAAAGGGAGGGACGTGGGGGATGACGCGGGGGGCCTGGTCTTTCATCGAGTTGGCCTACACACTAACCTTAGTATTGTAGCATGCCACCCTTTCAAAGCCTACCATCAGTAGGAATTTTGTTTTTTTGCAATTAAAGTATAAAATGTAAATGTTAATTAGCCACCTGGCTACCTTCGTGTAATCACGTTGGTTTTTATTTTTCGATTAACGTATAATTAAATTAATGGTAATTAAATATGTGTGTAATACACAGCAACGGTGTACTATGTACGCTTGGTAATTAGGTTTTAAAGTAAGGCAAGGTAAAATGTGCATTGCACGGGGTTTAATTCCTAGGCTCTGGGAACGTCAGCCAGTGAGCAAAACAAAACAACCCAGTTTGCATCGTCGAAGACAGGTTGGGGGCTCAGGAATGCGAGAGTGGGGTGCTGGACATGAAACCAGCCACACCAAAGGGAAGTAAACGTCACAAAATCTGAGAATGGAAAATACCCAGCCGAAGCCTGAATTGGAGGCCACGTAAGACGGTAGGCTATTGGCCTAGCCGCTCGCCTAACGTCTTCATCTGCCAATCACCCTGGTCGTGACAAGTGTCGAGGTCACGTGATGGGGTAGCAGAAACAGAGGGAAAGTTGGCGTGGGGAAGCGGCATCTTGGCTTCAGTCTGTAGTGGGAGTCCAGTGAGCAAGCAGTGCGTGATTCGTGTGTGTTTCAAGTTCGCGGGTGCTACAGCGAGCAGTGCGTGATGCGGTGTGTTTCAAGTTCGCGGGTGCTACAGCGAGCAGTGCGTGATGCGGTGTGTTTCAAGTTCGCGGGTGCTACAGCGAGCAGTGCGTAACCGATCGCCATGGGGCATAATATGCTTCCGAAATGTGTAGGGCAAGGTCTATTTAGTAGACCAATATAAAAAGTTTTCACTATTTTGTTAAAATCACGCGAGTGTAAGCGTTTTTAACGTGACCCACGCCAACATGTGGGAACGCTCCGGACTCCATCAATAACGACGACCGCAACGATAATGGCTACTCTAACGTCTATCCATCTCCAGAGCCAGCTCAATATGCAATAACCCAAAATCTACCTTATCTGCATTACCTTTTTCCTTGTCCAAACCGACGACAGACCTAGCACTATGGGTCAAGCCCTCCCCTCCGAGAGCGGGTGGCTAGTACACAAAGTCACACCCTCGAGATAAGCCTCAGGGCATGCGAAGCAACAAGTATTCATCACTGCCGGGTTCGAAGTCCCACGTGTGTTATCACGTGAAGTGAGGTGCGTTCTCAAGAGACGACGCCGCTTCCGAGGTCGCCGCCTCCCGCCAGGGACGCCGGCGTCGCGTCGGAGCTTTGCGCGCCAAACCTCAAGATATCACGCCGCGTCGACCGTTGACCATCGGCTGCGCACCAATACTACGCACGACGACTTCGCCGCTCAGTGATAAGTAACAAATTAAATCTTTGCAATCTAGTATTTTAGAATGGCCACCGGTTAAACAAAACCAAAGGTAATTGTAGATTGGATCCAATCGTAGAATCATTTTTTTATTCCCATCAATTGTAACTGTAACTGCTGTAATATCCAAATTGTGTTCAATAATTATGCAAGTGAATTCCAAACTAATTTACATTATCTAAGGGAACCTCTTTCCCCTCACACAACCTGTTGCTCTCCCTCTATTAGCATGAATTTTATGAACTGCCTTCAGCCATCACTTAGTCTTATAACCCCGCCTCTCAAGTCAGACTAGACCTAAGTACGAGCGCCACCCCGAGCCAGGAGGACGGCGGCCACAGCCAGGCCACGCACGCACCATCAGAGCGGACGGAAGTCCACGGTAAGTCCGTCGGTCATCTGGGGCCTAATCTCCCCCAAGATCGAAGGCTATTCCTTCTCATATGGTTTTGTGTTTCCTCGGTGTTTTCCATTTATGTATGATTCATTGACCGATAGACAGGTATTTAGGCTAGCTACCCGTGCAAGACCTACAACTAACGGACGTATAATTCAAGCGCGAGTTAGGTGTAAGTCATAGTATTCAGGAGCGGATACAGGGGGGGTCAATTCCTTACTTATCTAAACTTAATTAACTTAACTAATAGCCTAGAGCTGTTTCTTAACAATCTCAACAAATCTCAGTCCTGAACTTCACGTGGACCGTGTCCGCGTCTCACGTCACCTTCTTGGACATGGACATCTTCCTCTACGAAGGCAACATTAGTACCAAGGTCCAACAGTCAACAGTACTTGCACAACAGCAGCTGTCACCCAGCCTACACAAAACATGCCCTACCGTTCTCGCTAGCAGTGCGTGGCAGACGCATCTGCTCTGACCCCGAAAGGCTATCATACTATTGTGACAGAATCACCAACGCGTTTGTAGCTCGGGGGTACGAACGCGGCGTGGTTAGACAGCGGATCTCCAGGCCGCAGGTGGCCAACACGGAACAACAGCGCCATTCCCCTAGTGACGCGCTGGCACCCCATCCTTGAACCTGCCGCCAAGACTCAGCATCTGGCCAACAAGATACCACGTGTCTTCTTCAGACGACCACCTAACATAGGAGATTCGCTTATCAAACGGGACCCCACTAGGCCCCCAACTCCTACGCAGAGAGCTCCTCCAACAGGATCTTACCCCTGCAACCGCCCTAGGTGCAAAACCTGCCCTATGCATCCACCTACCAAGACATTCACTGCTGAAGCCACAGGGGTCATCTACCCCATCCATCACCACAACAGCTGTCTCACCTCCAACGTGGTCTACCAGCTCAAGTGCACTCAGTGTCCGGCAGAGTATGTATGCCTCACCACTAATGAACTGAGAACCCGCATGACAGGCCACCGTCAAAGTGTCAAACAGATGGATCCAGACAAACCTGTGGCCCAGCATGCTGTTGAACACAGCCTGTCTTTTTAAGACTGTTTCACAACTAGAATCATCAAGGCGCTTCCCGATAACTGCAGGCAGTTGGAACTCAGAAACTGGGAACTGTCACACCAACACATCACCAGATCTCGCGAGCCTCCTAACCTGAACAACAGGTTGTAGGCGTGCCCTGCTCTGCCACCCCTAGACCTAGTTCCATCTGCCACCACCCACCGACAGCGCCTTCATTGTACATACCATGCTAGCTTTAGAACTACTTTAGTATCTCTACTCACGCTGAGTGATAGGCTAAAGACCACGAGTTGGTCGAAACTTATCAGCAACTTTGTCTACTCAACTATTTGTGTCTGTGTGACCTACCTAACGTTTTTAAGGTAAGCTGTCGTCCTTCTGTACCTTTCCCCCCACTGAAACATGTTTATTCATGTTCCCAGTTAAGTATCCTAGCCATCTATACCTAAGCAAACTACTAATAACTAAGGGCGTTTAAAGTGTGATCCAGGGGCAGCACTGTCGGTGGGCGTAACGTGCATCATGGCCGTCCGGAGTAGCATTAGGAGTAGTCCTTCCCCATGCAGCACTGTACAAATTGACGATTTGAATGCTGAATACTCAACATTGGTGAATGTTATGAATGATATATATGTGATTGGGTTGTACAAATTAATGTTGATGCCTGTTGTGATGTTCAAACTCATTCTGCAATTCATTGAAACATATTTAATTCCCTTTTCCGAAGAGGCAATTTAGGTCTACTTTTCCCGATCGGTCCTGATACAAAACGTTTTTTTTCCGGGCCTGGCCATGTGTGGCAAAATTATAGAAAATGATTTTACTAGCATCCGTGTAATTTCTAATCGACCAGACTTACAGCTATTTCGTTAACCCACGTATTCGGAAAAAGCTGGTTCCCGTAACGTACGTCTTTGGTGGTGAACGCCTAGATCTCTTCGAGAAACAATTACGTACTTCTATGTTGTTCTCCATGGGCGTAATATTACCGTATTGTCCCGAATATAGACCGATCCCCTAACTTGAGTCATCAAAATCGAAAAAAAGGAATAAGTAAAATTGAAAAATATCAAACAATTTACGATAACAATTCATTTTGAGCCCCGTTAAGAGGCTTGGGTGCGATTCAAACACCAAGTTGAGCGCGTCATGTGCAGTACTTTCGTACTTTTCGAACTACGGGCAGGAAAATCAATATATTTTGATTCTGTTTTTTCCCCCTGAAAGGTAACTAAATTTGTAATCTTAGCACGTTGGCCTTTTTCCCATTTAAGCCATAGATTTTTCCCCGCGAATTGTCAAAGTCCATAGAAAATGTCGAAAAATGTTCATTTCCGGTCAAAGTTTACTGACTTAGTGTGACCAAAAGGGAGCGAAATTGAAAAATCCGCCAACGTGCTAAGATTCACATTACTGTTTTAAATATGCAAAAAAAAACTCGTTTTTATCGCTCGAAAAATGTGGACGTAGGGCAAAAAGTACAAACACCTTACAAAGCACAGTTTTGGCTCCATTTGGTGGCGCTCCCTAGCGAAATAAGATCGTCTCTGCCTCGAAGCAAGTAGGGGAGGTAAAGTGGTCTGGATCTGGACACCGGATGTGCTTGTCATCAGATTACATAAACACAATCTGCTATTCGAGGTTTGCTTACAGTTTTTCAAATCATTGCCGAAAGAATTCTATAAAATTTGCTATCAGAAATTAATGTTGATGAATATTGTTGTAAAATGTCCTTATTTCAAGTTTGATATTCGAAATGATAAGTTATGATAGATGAGTGTGAAGGACAATTTAAAAACAATGCCTTGTGAGGGATTCGAATCCGCGTCCTCCTCCTGTAGTGTAATTCACCAGCGTCACAATAGTATGTGCCACCGCGGACGGAATCAGAAATTAAATATTTTAATTACATTTTAATATGTATATTGCATTCTGTTGATTTTTATGATGATTTCTATACTCCTACTTTCAATTTTTTTTTAGGTATAGTGTATCGTTCTTCATCATGATAATAGCAAGAAAAGTAAAGTCGTTTGATAGGACTCGGCTATCTTGATCATATCTACAGGACAGACATTTCGATAATTGTTGCCATAATTAGACGTAACATAATGTACGAATTACTATTAGGTCTACGTTTCTACCTGGATGTAGATGAAACTTATTTTATTTGATAACACACATAATTGATCAGATGTAATCTTGTTGATCCTGGCATCTCACACGGATCGCGTTTTCCTGTATCTAATACTACCGATCTTTCGTTGGCGCATGTTCACGCGTCGGTGCCGAAGGATTGGCTTGGCCCACTGAAAATCAGTTGTTAGTTGTTACTGATAAAGTAGACTGTAAAACGAATACATTATTTTATGTATTTCAATGGTCGTATGAAAACAATATATTACATCCTAGCAAAAGCATTGATGCCGTGAGCACGTGCCTTTGGACCCCGTTATCTACCACCTAAATCATTTTCCGCGGTTGAAACGTCTTTATTCTTGTTCCTGACTTCAAGACGAGACTTTTGATACCCATCTCTATGTGTCCTGCAAATAACATTTACGCAATTCACATCAATAGTCAAGTAGCTATTAGCAAAATAGTTCAGTTGGACACGCGTGACCTTGAACCCGCCGATCGCACCCACTTCGCCACATCACGCCACGTCACTAGCCGATGGTTCGAGCAATGTATCTTATTTTATACCACTGAGTGAAACGTATCTAATTTATTTTGATTGCTGCTCATACAGATATATTTATGGATAAGATTGGTCATTGGCCGACTGAATATGCGATTTCTCACTATAATAAACAATAAACATTCCACTCACAGCGGAGCTGTTATTGTTTTGTATGCTCCAGAAGGCGATGACGTCGCTTTATAAAACAAGAGAATAAGAATAACTAGGTGATTGACTTTGGAAATGGCTTCGTGACATGATCAGTGATTGTAAAATATGGTTTTTGTATTAGTTACAAGTTTTTGAATATAAATTTGCAACAAATATTTTGTCGTTTGTGAAGTATTATAGATAACAGTTTATCGTATAAACAAGACTGCAATTTCACACACACTCAACACACAGCACACCAAAGTCGAATAGGCTATTATCTGGAGGGGGAACTTGCCCCCCCCCCCTCCCAAACTTTTTTTTTAGGCCTAATAAAATGGTGGTAACGCACTTTTTCGCGGCTCAAATCGTAGTGTTCCCTTGCTAATTTCATTGAGATTTTGAACGCCGAACGTCTTGGACCAGCGCTCTTATCGTATGTGCCACATCTAACGGCGTGACTGTGTTATTATTTATTTATTTATTATTATTTATTTAACTTAATATAACATAAATTAACATAATAATAATAATGTCATAAGTTTTAACATTTGACTCCTAGCTTTGACCTGCCATTCGCGCAATGTGGTTGGTACAATGGTACCTCGTCGGCGCTCGTCGGGAAGCTTCTGTACTTACCAATGTCAGTTTCAGAATTTATTGCAGGCGACTTGCGACAAATATAATTATGTACAATCTGTCCTGCATAATAACTTCTAGCAAAAATACTCCGATTCATAATTTATTCTTGAGATGCGCCCCTGTTGATGAAAGTGTATTATTGGGTACAATAAGTGGTTGTTTTAATAATCTTCTACACTACACTACTACCTTTCTCGGACATCTAGCTTTAGTGTGTGAATCGAACTTTTGTCCCGTTGGGTAGGCCTACACTGCTTTGTGACCTGCCGTGCTGTAATTCGCAGAAAAATTATATTATTATATTAGGCTGAGCAGCCCTACTTATTGCACAATACCAAATGCGTTTTTTTTATATATATAAATAACAATTGCATTTTAGTTTCATTTAGTTATCTAACCGGAAATTTACTATCAAATTCCTACGTCATTCATTTGGAGCTTTTTCATCCAACGAGCTCAAGACAGCCCAAATAAATTATGCATTTTGTTGTTTCTGGAGAGACACAAATTTGGATAACTTACCAATTATCGTACCATGTTCAATATCAAATTAAAAATGATATTAAATTGGTATGTTATTCATTACAATTTACAACTACAAAAATAAGAAAATAACATTAGGATGAGGATAAAACACTGCTAGAATATCCATCTTCGCATCTATGCAGGTTTGTGGCAATGGGGTTGACCTTGGCAGAACGTTATAGCCAGTCGGGCATTAAATCATGTCGAGCTGTCTATCTGTGCATTACCCCTCTCGCGGCTGGCGGCTAGTGCCATATTTTTATGCCGAAAAATCGAAGTGGGGATAAATATGTTCATGCCTTTCCCTTCCCCGTCCTTCACCCCGCAAGATTGTAAATTTCCAACAGTAAGTTCCTTCGGGTGGTTATAATCCTGTTAATTCGGGATAATTCAGGCTGGGCTGAAATAAATTTGTTTTTTATTTTAGGCTCCGTTATTCCTGCGGCCTATTTCCATGGAGCCCGTGATGACATGGTGATATCTCTACGTGGACCGGTTTTTATCGCCCAGTCAGCTGTTCACTCGTCAGTGGGCCTGGAACTACTATCTGGCGCGACGTCCATCATGCCTGCCGTATTGTTGGCGCAGCGCCAGACAGAAGCGGTGAACTATACGTATTTCCTTGTCACACGGCGCTATAACTTGGTGTTTAAAATTGGTGCGTAAAAAGCAGATGCTCGCATATAGGCCGAGGAGGGATTTTGAGACTTAAAATAATGAAAAAAAGGTCGGCCAATATTTGGTACAATACGGTAATGGTATTGACCAACATTAACTTACATAAAATAAGTTGCTGAGCAAGCTCGAAAATAAACAACAAATTGTGAGTGCTGTGTGTGCACAGACACACGCCCACTTTTAGGCATAGAACTGTGAGTCTCAATCCAGTGGCTTCTAAAGAAGAAGAAGTCCACTGCCTACTAGACTTTTAACCGCCAAAAAAGGCGTCGGTCAGTAACAAGACAGTCTGAGAGAAGTGTGATCGTTGTAACCTGTGCTTGTAAAACTTGATTCCTGCACCTTCGTTCGCAAGTAAATTGTGTTCAATATCACATCGTCGTGTTATCTTCTCAACCTATGCCTGTATTCCTGTAATCCCGAGTCCGAGGTAAGTTGACAGAACAAAATGCTCGTATCATCTCATGTTTTTAACAATCTTGCATGTTTAATGCATAGAAATGCATGATGGGCCATGGCCCAGTAAGCCAAAAATGCGGCATATGAAAAGAAGATTTCATTCATTGGATGAGCGTAGCGAGCGAAGCGAAGACATGACATTTCACTACACTGGAGAAAAAAATCCAGATTTTTTTTTCCTGTTTATAGGCCTATTATTGTGTGTTTGTTAACACGATTCCGGCTAAACCGATACTCCAATTGCGATGAAATTTTCTGGAGACCTTCGAAATCTCTGAACTTAGAACTGCCACGTTTTTTAGCGCAATCGAAAAATAATTTCTCATAAAAATGGCAATTTGACGATTTTTTTCGATTTTTAAAAAAATTCTTCAACTTATAACACCTGCATGCTTTATCTGATTTTAATTGTTTTTTCACAGAACCTAAATTTTATGAATAAAGATATTCGTGTGAAATTTGAGTGTAATCGAAAAATTATTTTTTATGAAAATCAAAATTTTATGTTTTTTCTTTTTTTAAACAATTCTTTGACTTATAACTTTATCCTATTGTAATGATTTTTTCACAGAACCTTACTTATTAAACGAGGGAGCGGAGCGACCGAGTGTCTCCATTCAACTCGAACGGTTCTCATTCTGTGATTCTGTCTGTCTATCTGTCTGTACGTCGAAAATCAGCCGAACCGCTGAACAGATTGGGCTGAAATTTTAAACAGACATCCGGTACGAGTTTACTGAGAACTGCTAACAAAATCAGCTAGATCCATTGCGATATAATTCTACAATAAATGAAAATGTGATTTTAAAAATATCGATAGCATTTGTTTAGTAGCAGCTAGTGGGCCGAGAACTACGTGGCTTGCATGGCCTATTGGTAAGCATTTAGACTACCGCACAGAGGGTTGGGGTTCGATACCCGTTAGCTCGAACTTTTTTTATATTTTTAAACAGACATATTATTTTTGAGGGGTGTTAAATGGGAAATAAAACTTAGGTGATTTTGTTTTATCTTGGAAATTTGTTAATGTTTCACGCTTATACGTTTTGAACAAGATTCGCCTTTTAAATGTTCAATTTAAATAACTAGGGAAACGCCAAAGTCGTTGTTAAACGAGTGAGTGAGCCATGTGTTGAGTACCTGGTATCATTCCCCATACTGGTCTAGATCCAGCCTTAGGTCTAGGGGAGGAAAGGGGATGTTCCCGGGTACTCAACACTTGGCTCACTCACTCGTTTAACAACGACTTTGGCGTTTCCCTAGTTTTATGAATTACTAGGAAAACGCTTAAGTCCCGCCGCGTTGTTGGATGAGCGTAATTGGTGCATTGAGCTGCCATGTGTTATGCGGATTTTCTGTTGTTCTGTAAAAAAATTATTACTAAGTTCTAGATTTTTTTAAATTAAATTAAATAAAATAAAAAAGAAACTTAAATTTAATTTTTTAATGAATCATAATTTTTTTAAAAAAAGAAAAAATTGAAATATTGCGATTTTTATAAGAAATAATTATTCGATTGCGCTCAAATTTCACACGAATATATAAATTCATAAAATTAAGGTTCTGTGAAAAAATCATTACAATAGGTATAGGATAAAGCATGTAGATCTTATAAGTCAAAAAATTGTTTAAAAAAAGAAAAAACCCGCAAAATTGATATTTTCATGAAAAATAATTTTTCGATCGCGCTCAAATTTCACACGTATATCTCAATTCATAAAATTAAGGTTCTGTGAAAAAATAATTGAAATCGGATAAAGCATGTAGGTGTTATAAGTCGAAGAAATGTTTTTAAAATCGAAAAAAAATCGTAAAATTGCGATTTTCATGAGAAATAATTTTTCGATTGTGCTCAAAAACGTGGCAGTTCTAAGTTCAGAGATTTCGAAGGACTCCATAAAATTTCATGGCAATTGGAGTATTGGTTTAGCCGGAATCGTGTTAACAAACACACAAAAATACAAAAAAAAGAAAAAAAAAACATTCCGGATTTTTTTCTCCAGTGTAGTGAAATGGAATCTTCGCTTCGCTCGCTACGCTCATCCAAATATATTTGTGTTAAATTTGAACGCAATCGAATAATTATTTCTTATGAAAATCGCAATTTTACGATTTTTTTTCTTGTTTTAAAACTAGGAAAACGCTTAAGTCCCGCCGCGTTGTTGGATGAGCGTAATTGGTGCATTGAGCTGCCATGTGTTATGCGGATTTTCTGTTGTTCTGTAAAAAAATTATTACTAAGTTCAATTTTTTTATATTAAATTAAATTAAATAAAAAATAAACTTAAATTTAATATTTTTTTAATTAATCATAATTTTAAAAAAAGAAAAAAATCGAAAAATTGCGATTTTTATATGAAATAATTATTTGATTGCGCTCAAATTTCACACGAATATATAAATTCATAAAATTAAGGTTCTGTGAAAAAATCATTACAATAGGATAAAGCATGTAGGTGTTATAAGTCAAAAAATTGATTTTAAAAAGAAAAAACCCGCAAATTTCTATTTTCACGAAAAATGATTTTTCGATTGCGCTCAAATTTCCCACGAATATCTTAATTCATAAAATTAAGGTTCTGTGAAAAAATAATTGAAATCGGATAAAGCATGTAGGTGTTATTAAGTCGAAGAAATTGTTTAAAAATCGAAAAAAATCGTAAAATTGCAATTTTCGTTAAAAAATAATTTTCCGATTGCGCTCAAAAACGTGGCAGTTCTAAGTTCAGAGATTTCGAAGGTCTCCATAAAATTTCATGGCAATTGGAGTATTGATTTAGCCGGAATCGTGTTAACAAACACACAAAAATACAAAAAAAAAAGAAAGAAAGAAAGAAAGAAAGAAAGAAAGAAAGAAAAAAAAAACATTCAGGATTTTTTTCTCCAGTGTAGTAAAATGAAATCTTCGCTTCGCTCGCTACGCTCATCCAATTACGAATTATTAAACTAGGAAAACGCTTAAGTCCCGCCGCGTTGTTGGATGAGCGTATATGGTGCATTGAGCTGCCATGTGTTACGCGGATTTTCTGTTGTTCTGTGAATAAAACATTACTTAGTTGAAGATTTATTAAAATTAAATTAAATTTTTCAAATAATTAACTTAATTTTTTTAAATAAATTAAATTAAATAAAAAATTAACTTAATTTTTTTATAAATCGAATTTTTAAAATGGAAAAAATCGTAAAATTGCAATTTTCATAAGAAATAATTAATCGATTGCGCTCAAATTTAACACGAATATATAAGTTCATGTAATTAAGGTTCTGTAAAAAAATCATTACAATCGGATAAAGCATGTAGGTGTTATAAGTCAAAGAATTGTGTAAAAAAAGAAAAAACCCGTAAAATTACGATTTTCATGAGAAATAATTTTTTGATTACGCTCAAATTTCACAAGAATATCTTAATTCATAAAATTAAGGTTCTGTGTAAAAATCATTACAATCGGATCAAGCATGTAGGTGTTATAAGTCGAAGAAATTTTTAAAAAATCGAAAAAAATCGTAAAATTGCGTTTTTTATGAGAAAAAATTTCCCGATTGCGCTCAAAAACGTGGCAGTTCTAAGTTCAGAGATTTTGAAGGCCTCCATAAAATTTCATCGCAATCGGAGTATCGGTTTAGCCAGAATCGTGTTAACAAACACACAAAAATACAAAAAAAAAAAAGAAAGAAAAAAAAAAAAACATTCCGGATTTTTTTCTCCAGTGTAGTGAAATGGAATCTTCGCTTCGCTCGCTACGCTCATCCAAAAATTTAAGTTGATTTTTTATTTAATTTAAATTAATTTAAAAAAATTCTTCGACTTAGTAGGTAATGATTTAATCATAGAACAACAGAAAATCCGCAAACACAAGGCAGCTCAATGCACCAATTACGCTCACCCAACAACACGCCTGAAAAGCGTTTGCGAAGCTTCCTAGTAGATAGTTGGATGAGCGTAGCAAAGATTCCATTTCACTACACTAGAGAAAAAAATCCGGAATTTTTTTTCTTCTTTTTTTTGTATTTTTGTGTGTTTGTTAACACGATTTCGGCTAAACCGGTACTTCAATTGCGATGAAACTTTCTGGAGGCCTTTGAAATCTCTGAACTTAGAACTGCCACGTTTTTGAGCGCAATCGAAAAATTATTTCCCATAAAAATCGCAATTTTACGTGTTTTTTATTTAAAAAAAATTTCTTCGACTTATTGGATGAGCGAAGAGAAGACTTCAATTTCACCGACCCCCCAAAAAATTTAGCTCGTTTTTTTTTTTTTTTTTCCCCCGTCTGTTCGCTCTCTATCGGGCAAACGGCATATGCGATCTTGATGAAAATTTGACACGACCTTCGTTTTCTCTGAACTTAGACTTGCCACGTTTTTGGGTACAATCGAAGTAATATTTCTCATGAATATCGTACTTTTACGATTTTTTTAAATTTTTAGTGCGATATTTTCGTGACATTTGGACCGATTTTGACCAAACGGGTGGGGCTACAACGTTCATATTTCACATGCACATTAAGGTAACGGTGATGTATTGACTTTTGAAAGAAAAATTTGAAAAAGTTAGCCAGAATCCATAGAAATAAAGGTTTTAATTTCAGTTTTTTGAGGTGTTAAATATTAAAACATTTATTTCTATAGATTCTGGCTAAATTTTTCAACTTTTTCTTTCAAAAGTCAATACATCACCCTTACCTTAATGTCCATGTGAAATATGAACGTTGTAGCCCCACCCGTTTGGTCAGAATCCGCCCAAATAGCACAAAAATTTAGATAGATTTGAGACCTTTCTCACAGCCTTGTATGAAAACTTCACAGGAGATTTTATACCTTACTCACAGCCTTGTTACAAACAATCAAAGATCCAACAGACCTAATGATTGCTTTGTATGGGCCGTGTTAATATGTTTTTATTATTTTAAATTAATACTTTTGAGCTCGATCGAAAAATAATTTCTCATGAAAATCGCAATTTTACGCTTTTTTCGTTTAAAAAAAATTTCTTCGACTTATAACACCACTAGGGTACATCTGATTGTAATGATATTTTCGCAGAACCTTAATTTTATGACTTTATATAGTTGTGTGAAATTTGAGCGCAATCAAAAAATAATTTTTCATGAAAATTGCAATTTTACGCTTTTTTTCGTTTAAAAAAATATGCTCATCCAACAACGCGCCTGAAAAAGCGTTTGCGAAGCTTCCTAGTTTTAATATTATTTAACACTATTTAGGCCTAAACATTACAATAATTGTGTCCCACTATGTTGTATATGCACGGTAGACTTCGACGCGTTGGCGGAAGTGGCTTCAACAGCCTTGTTCAAGCAGAAACGTTTTGTCGTAATGTTTTTGTGTATCTATCTCTATGTGACCTTCAACTCTGCACAGCCGCCAAACTATTTCAAGGTAACCTGTTGGCTCCAAACAATCTTTCCCCACACAACACTAAACCAGCCTATTGGCACTATCAACCTAAGAAACCCAATGTCATAAAAAGGTTGTGTTGTTTTGTCTTTACTGAGAGTTTACTTCAGTCGTGATCCATTGCAAGTGGCAGTGCCATAGAAAAACATAGCCTACTTATATCGGCCATTTCGCAACACGAATGCTACTCCGGCGGGTTTGAGCATCACTTACCAGATGTCAGCCACTTTGCTTTTAAATGCAAATATATTGACAGTCAAAGAAGTCGCCCAAAAATCACATCCCTTATAACACCCCCCCCCCCCCCCCCCCCAATGAGTCAAGGTAAGATCCGCCCCTGGCACAATTGTGAAAACTGTTGTAACTTACGTATCATTGGTTGGTCTTCTAGAGTGTCTTCAATTTTTTGATATTTAGCAATCTTTTTTTTAAGAGCTTTAATTTCTTTTTCTAGAACTTTACGTTCTCGACGGCGATTAGCTCTGAAACAAGTAAAGAAAATTTATTTTTACAAGGTTGCTGTTGCAGAAAGAGAAACAATAAAAATAAAAGCAAGTTATGGTATAGTATAATTGTAGGCCTGTATAATATATGGGACTCAGTCTGAACTTTTGGTGTGTGTGATGGGGTGGTATTCTGAAGTGGGTGGGGTAGGGCACCTACTCTGGCAAGGCCCGAGCCGCACTAAGCACCTTGTTGGGGGACAGATGTAGACGGTAATCAGTGTTTATAGAATTTTATAACAAACATTTAAATAAATATTTGTCACTAGTGCAATCAAAATGCCTTCTCGAACACAACTTGGCCCTCAAAATGTGATAGACATACCGATATAGATAGCCTAGGTTTTTTCCTGAAATCAATATTCTGAAATATTGTTATTGGCAGCCAGAGTGCACTATCTTTTGATGGACAACATTAATTGACTGCTGTAACAGTTACTTTATCAACATGAGGATTCATAAAGTTGTTGACAGAGAGTTGAGAGAGAGGCTTAGGACTATTTATTCTTGGATATATCACACGGATTTCAACTTTGATTACTTCCACAACACTCTTACCGATATTTTGAAAGTCAAGGGAAAATGTCTGAAAGTTGGTTCAATGAACTGAGAAACTTAATTATTATTTATTTATTTTTCATATTTATTTTTTTGGACGGAACAATATGCAAATTTTGGATCAATAAGAAAAGTATGCAAATTTTCGATCAATAAGAAGGTACCCTACCTAGGTTAACATTGTTTAATGTTAAGTTTATGTTTAGCCTAATATTGAATTTTAACCTACAATTTTTTATTTATTTTTAACACACCTTTGTCTCCAGCTCAGTACACCCTATCCTACAGGGGAAAATAATTTTCTGAAATAACGATTGATATAGCCTACAATTTTTTGGGCTACCGGTTCAAAACTCCTATTGTACCATGAGATAAAAAATCGGCGATCGCACATCGAAAATTATTTGCCCTTATACTGAGCTGGAGACTAATAGTGCAGCGTCAAATGGTCGTATATCGCATTCCCGTGCAACTTTTTGGTAAGAATATAGCACCATATGTCGTTATGCTCAGGAAGCCTCACAGAATATGAATCACTTTGGTGCCAGAGCGCCGCCCGCGACTGGGGGCGGGAACGCCGCCCCCAAGTTTGACCACGCTCGGGAATATAAAACGCTCAATAACAGCCAAACGGTTGATCGGGCAACACAAAATTAAGAGGCAAATTATGCTTTAAATAAATAGATTTAGGTTATAAGATGCTAATTCATTTTCGCCCCCCGCAACTGGGGGGTGCAGGGACGCCGCCCCCAAGTTTACCACGCTCGGGAATATAAAACGCCCAACAACACACAAACGGTTGATCGATCAACAAAAAAATCAAGAGGCAAATTATGGTTAAAATGAATGAATCATGTCATAAGATAATGATTTTTTTTCGCCGCCCGCAACTGGGCGGTGGGGACGCCGCCCCCAAGTTTACCATGCTTGGGAATAACGTTCAAAAAAGCCAAACGGTTGATCGGACAACAAAAAAAATCAAGAAGCAAATTATTCTTAAAATAAATTAATCGGGTCATAAGATAATGATTTATTTTCGCCGCCCGCAACTGAGGAGTGAGGACGCCGCCCCCAAGCATGGCCACGCTTTGAAACATAACGCTTTAACAGCCAAACGTTTGATTGGACAAAAATTATGTTAGATACGGACTAGGCCTATATGTGTCAATTTAATGGAGCATCATTTATTGCTGTCAAGGAGGAAATTAGGAAGCACGTAGGACTCCAGTTATGGCATAAAATTCATTCTGCAATACTTATTTCCACACACTAAGAGTGGAGAAGTATTGATGCAAGTTGGATTGAAGTTGGGTTGTACGGTCCTTGTACAGTCACAAATACTTGATGGGAAACATGTTAAACGTAGTATTGATGCCCATTTAATTACATAACACTCATTACATTGTCTGTTCATGGAAGCTTTCTTTAAAACATATCCTGAACTTGAAGACCCTTGCAAAAGTCAAGCGCAGAGTTTGAAGAAAGAGTGCCAAAACGGGATACAAAGATGACATCCGAAATGAAGTTCACGAATTCCAAAAAGAATGTTCTTCTCGTCCCGTGTTCAAATCGCTAATTCAATACAATATGCAAATGTTAATAGAACTCTGTCATTCACAGTATCAGTTCGCTCTGGTGATTGGGAATTACATCTCAAAGTAATGGATGCAATGACAAAATATTTCTTTGCTCGCGATTAACTTAATTACTCAAGGTTTAGATTGGAGAAGGGTTGACAGGTTGGGAAAGCATAGAGAACATAAAGCCAGCCTGAAGGGCTGGGGGCGACAAAACTTTTCACCTGCTGATGACAACTGTAGCTAATTTAAAGTTGTTACCTTAATCCACGACGCGTTTCGTCCTTCTGGGACTCTTCAGGCAGATGGTGGCCACTAAAAATCAGCTAACTACATGCAACCAAAACTCACAACACATAACCAAACCTGTGGTAGGGCCACGCAAGAAGTAAATTCTGCAAGCACGTTGTCATCATCAGCAAGGTTACTTCACACACCATTCATACTGGGGCACACAGTCAGCACAGACAGTAAGGGGGCTTCCCTCCCAACTCTGGTGCTCGGGAGACAAGACAAGAAATCCATGACTTACCCTGGATTCGAACCAGGACCCTTGGCAACAAGAGAAAAGCTGCCCCTCCTGCTGTTGCTGGGCAAGGGTGCCTCTTCATTCATACAAAGAAAAAAGGTTAGAGATAGGAAGGGTGGAAAGTCACAACACAGCACAACCAGTGAGGGGGCTTCCCTCCTAGACTCTGGTGCTTGGGCGACAAAAGAACCATGTCTTACCCTGGATTTGAACCAAGACCCGTGGCAACGAGAGAGGCTGCCCTACTAATTGTGTCTGGGATTCGAAAACGAAAGGAAACAAGACTACAAATTGCAAGCTCTTGGCTATAGCACAGGTACACGTGCTATATTAGCTCTTGGCTGCAGATGAAGAGGTTGAAGGAAAAGACGAGTAGGGTCTAACAGGTTCATCACCTGCTAGGACCCCCAGCAGGACAAGGAGTCACACTTGTTATGAACAAGGAAACACGGACCCACCAGAGGGTGTAGAGTAGGCTCGCCCATCTCGACCCCATAGGTGAAGAAAGATGGAAAGTGATAGGTGTCAAATGACTTGGTTGTTCAATTAGTTTGGAAAAGGCCAAATGGCTAGTTTAGTTTAGATGGAGAAGGGTTATTCCATTGCATTTAGCAGAGATGGCCGAGCTACCTACAAAATCACCTGAAATATACAACGATTTTATTGCTGGAACCTGGGTTGTAAATAAAAACATTGTTCGGTTTTGTTCTATTGGAAGCATGCACAATGCAAAAATGGAGTTGTAGGGCTTTCATTGAATCCGAACGCACTGACTCGCTTCTTTCTAATTGCTCCCGAGTTAGATGACACGAATAGTACAAGAATCAAAGAAGATCGCAGGCGTAGTTGATCTATCAACTAATAGACACCACAATGACAATTGCTCATTTTTGAATAGACACAACAATAACATAGAAACTCTCACTAAAACACTGAGAGCCTTGCCATGTATTTGCCATGTATTAATCCATTTCTTGATGACTACTCAACTCATCAAATCACAAAAAGAGTCATGCCTATTAAAGTTCAAAACTATGTTTGCATCAGAAACGTCATTGGCCAAGAAAAATACGTAGTTTTTGTTGATGACAACAGGATAACATCAAGCAACGACAATCTATGGTCATGAAGAGGTTAAATCTGCAAACGTGGAAAAATGCAGGAAAGAAATTGCGGTTAAAACCCAAAATGAAATAGTCTAGTTAAAAGAAGATTGAGCATTGTTCTTGAGGTTACCTGTTGTTGCCTGCTCTAGACCTGATATAGACCTTCACTTGACTGTTGGCTCGTATGATTTATCAGTGGTTCCAAGAGCATTGTCTTCTGCAGATGGATCATTGCTCAAAAAGTGTTCTAATGGGGATTCTTGAGAAAATTCCAAACGATTGCCAACAGCAAGACTTCAATGATTATTATGGAAGTGGTTCAATGCGCGTATCTATTGTTGATGGTATGGCCGAGGTACAAGCGTTCAAGAAGACAGCGGACATAGATGCAGTGAACTGGACGATAAATTTGTGAAACAGCTTGATCAAAGGTACATGAATGATGCAATGCTCGTCGTGTTTGATCGTTCTGATGTACCAATGTCCCTAAAGTCTGACAACAGACAATGTGGAGCTAACCCTGTGGCTTACAGGGTGGAAGATAACATTTACGTTGGCCACATTCAGATGAAAAAATTCCTGTCACACAATCCCACAAAAAATTAATTGACTGCTTACTTATTGAAAACATTCTTGATCACGCAGTCCTTACCCATAAGAAAGTTATAGTGGCATGGTCAAATCAAACAAAATCGAACATAATAGAATTGGAGCACTTAAAAAGCTCGCAAGAAGAGGCCGATACAAAGATGTTTCTTCTCGCTGTTGATGCAACTGTACGAGGAACATCCCAAGTACATATTTTCTCTCCGGACACCGATGTATTTATTCTTGCCGTCAGAAGATATCCCGATCTATTCAAGAACTCAGCAAAGAGTTATTCCACTGGCTCCTATTTACAATGCACTAGGTGTAAAGAAGGCAGCAGCTCTTCCAGGATTACATGCCTTTTCTGGAGCAGAAAACACTGGAAGCTTTGTAGGCAAGGGTCTTCATGTCCTACTCCTATGTCATGTCCCATGAGTTGCTAATGTCTTTTGTATTGTTCAATGAGTCATTTATGCAAAACGATGAATCAAGTCCACATCAATAAAGGCTTAACATTGCTTTTTAACATATGAATAAACATCAAATTCCATACAATTGTTTTAACTTGCATTTTGCTACAATTTAACTCATTATCGATGCTGTTATAATTATTATTTTTATCAATTAAACAATAATTTTGCGACTTGTAAAATAAATAATTATCTTATAATCTTAATTCATTTATTTTAAGCATAAATTTCCTCTTGAACTTTTTTTATCCGACCAACTGTTTGGCTGTTTTGAGCGCTATATATTCCCAAGCGTGGTAAACTTGGGGGGCAGCGTCCCTCCACCCCCCATTTTCGGGCGGCAAAAATGTGTAAGTATCATATAACCTGAATCTATTCATTTCAAGCATAATTTGCCTCTTGATTTTTTGTTGTCCGACCAATCGTTTGGCTGTTATTGGGCGTTTTATATTCCCGAGCGTGGTAAACTAGGGGGCGGCGTTCCCACCCCCCAGATGCGGACGGCCAAAATGAATTAGTATCTTTTTACCTAAATCCAAACATTTTAAGCATAATTTATCTCCTGATCGTTTGTTGTCCGATCAACAGTTTGGCTGTTATCGAGCGTTTTATATTCCCGAGCGTGGTCAAACTTGGGGGCGGCGCTCTGGCACCAAAGTGATTCATATTCTGTGAGGCTTCCTGAGCATAACGACATATGGTGCTATATTCTTACCAAAAAGTTGCACAGAAAACCATTTGACGCCGTACTATAAGGTTTTCAAACAATTTTAAAAATCATGGCTCAAAATTAAGTATTGCACCTAGAACTTTTCTTTGACCCAAAATTTGCATAATGGTAAAATTTTGTTTTTTTGTTGCTATTGTCCCGTCCCCAAAAATATTTCAAATTTTCCTCCTTTTTTTATTCAAGTTCCTCTTTCATTCAACTTACTTTCAGCCATTTTTCTTTGAATTTCAATACATCTGTACGAGAGCTCTGGAATACGCGTTTCCAAGCAAAGAGGTTGCTACCGATCGGTGATAGGCGGAGGAGCGCGCTATGTGCTTACTTGAAGAACACAGGTCATTCCGTGTTTGTCTCTTATAAATCATTGTCGTTGCTCTCTCAAAATGTTGTTAATTGATGGTTATCACAAGCATGGGGGCCCTACACTCAACTCCTTCCACCACATTCCAAGCTCCTCGCTAGGGCTGTACAAATCAGTGAATGCCTAACCGAATACCCTTCAAACTTACGGTCTTACTACCTAAATTTTTGGATGAGCGTAGCGAGCAAAGCGAAGATTCCATTCTACTACACTGGAGAAAAAATATCCGGAATGTTTTTTTTTTCTTTTGTTTTTTCCCGTTTGTATTTTTGTGTGTTTGTTAATACACATTTTCTGGAGGCCTTCGAAATCTCTGAACTTAGAACTGCCACGTTTTTGAGCGCAATCAAAAAATTGTTTCTCATGAAAATCGTAATTTTAAGATTTTTTTCGATTTAAAAAACATTTCTTCGACTTATAACACCTACAAGTTTTATCCGATTGAATTATTTTTTCACAGATCCTTAATTTTATGACTTAATATATTCTTGTGAAATTTTGGCAATCGAAAAATTATTTCTCATGAAAATCGCAATTTTACGCTTTTTTTCTCGTTTTTTACCGATTGTAATGATTTCACAGAACAACAGAACATAACTGCATTGAATTGAGCATGGCAGCTCAATGCACCAATTACGCTCATCCAACAACGCGCCTGAAAAAGCGTTTGCAAAGCTTCCTAGTAACTTTCACATCTAAGTAATTGAAAAAAACTTCAATAAGTCACTCAATACCGTATTTACCCGAATAGAAGACGACCCTCAATTTTCAGTAAGTTATAACTGGAAAAAATATATTCTCGAATTTAAGACAACCCCCAATCTCAGGAAGCTAAAACTGTGAAAATAATATTTCAACATACTTAACTAGGGGTGGGATAAATCGGTCAATTACCGAATCAATGAATCGGGGATATTATCCGCGGTTAACAGATTAACCAAAATCTCTAATTGAAAAGGGGGGGGAAATGGGTGGGGCATTCTTTTAATTTATTACCGAAATTCTTGACGCTCCTGGCTCTCTGCCTTGGCTTTCTTCTTAGCTACAGGCTCGAAGTCGCTGTCGCTGCTGCTGTCTGAAGTGTAGACAATACGAGATCCTGCAAGGAACAACGTTTTCTTTAGAGATGCACACAACAATCAATATTATCATTCAATAAATAATATTCAATATGATTTTGCTAATTGACAATGATAATTGTATCATTGTATGAGTTTCGGGTTATTTCCTTGCAGTAGGCCCCTAACCATTGTACATACGGGTACCTCGACGTTTCATAACCTCTGTGGGCAAAATATTCACAAGAAATTAGGCTGATAAGTTTGTTTCAGCCTCTGCAAAATATCCCGAAACTCATACAACTTATAAAGATAGGCCTAATATTAACGGTCCGTGAAAGTTTAAAACGTGAATTGATAATGAAAGGAGGCGGAACATTTTTGGGTCAATTTTTCCCCCAAGATTGCCTGTAGTGAGATCTGAGACAGGTCGGGTTGGGTTGGGGGCTGGCCTTTTCAGTACGACAATTGCCTCTGCTTTTGTTCGCGCATAGGAGAATTTGTGTTCGAACAACATTTTAATAATACTTGACGTGCAGTTAGGGCTGTGCAAATTAGTAAAAATGCCTCCCCGGGTACCCGTCGATCTTACGGTCGGGTACCCGAAATTACGAAAATTTAAGATATTTTTATGATTACCAAAAAAAAAAAAGGAATTTAGTCAATTATCTACTTTATGTTGACAGGTCATCACTTTTAACATGCACGTTCTCATAAACGTGAACATGTCGACAGTCTCGGGCGCCAGAGATGCTCATTTCTAATGTCCAGCTGTTGAAAACGCACTTTCAGAAGGAACTGATGTTGCCGGAATGCATAAATATCTCCGCCAGTCACTAATTGGCCGATTACGATGAATAGGGGTGCGCGCACAGCGTGTTGGTGACGTCACTCACTGGAGCTCGACAGACGAAATACGAGCGCGTATTAATGACGAATCACTTACTGCCGCCGCTGCGCGCTGACGAGTGAAAGACTGACCGGCGGCGGCGTTAATTGATCGGAATTTGAGACGAAAAACGGTCAAACGAGTACCTGACAACTCATTTCATTACCTCGGTTATTATCAACGGGCGGGTACCCGTTCACAGCCCTACGTGCAGTCCATGGAATTAAAACTTTGATTGTGCAAATTACTGTATGGTATGCAAACGTCCCCTCTTTTGCAGCGATCTCAAGTTCCTCATTCCCAGCCGTTACCTTCCTAAAACAGTCACTAATTTTACCGCTTAAGTGCACTTTGCTTCTAAACCAGCTTTGTGTTTCTTTGATTTTAAATGATCTAAAATGTCTGAACGTCCACCATGCTCGATCCCGAACACATCACGGCACACAGAACAATCAACTTTTCCTTCAATTTGCGTACCGGTATTGGTTACATTGTGCATCCCCATGTTTGCAATAACCTCGATTCCGGTCCCGGCCCAGCCGCCGTCGGTGCCGCGAAATATTTGAAAGCAAAAATTTGCCACGACAATTTGGAATTTGGATTTTTGATTTCCGCGACAATTTGGCGTCCCGAAAATGTTTTTCGGGACACCGGGACAGCAACAAGAAAAACGGTACTGTCCCGGAAAATCCGGGACGTACGGTAACCGTAGCCTACGCCCTAGGCCTGGACCTACTGGTAGGCATGGGCCCAACATGAATAAGACCATATCACTCGTCACAATAGGATTAGTTTAGGTGGGCCTACTTCTAAATAGGGCTTGAAGCGGGATTTTATTGAGGTTGAGCATAGGCCTACATAAAATAGCATGTCAGCCTAGGCCTAGCCTTTGGGTTTATAAAGGCCTAGCCCTAGTCTGGAGCACAGGCCATATTTTGACAGGGTGCTGGTACTGGTAGGTCCTAGGCCTAGGACTATGTCCATTCATGTAACATATGCCTATATTTTCCATAGTATAAATAGGCCTATACCGGGGTACTACTTCATAGGTCTAACATGTCTACAGCAGATAGCCTATTTCAAGGCATTCATGTAGGCCTAGCCAAGAAAATATTTTTAAAAACAATAAGTTAGGCTACTATATAGAATAGACTTGATCAGAATGGTGTATGTTGTCTTATTTTCTGCGGTTCACACCTCTTTAAATAAATGATGATACAAACAAACTGTACGCCTACCACTCTTTTAAAAGCCTCTGGCTTCCTTCATAATTTAGATAGACCTACTTGAAAACCACACTCATCCCAAAGTTTTCAATTAATTTTCAACATTTTCTCCACGAGTGATCCCGTAAGAGTAGCATTGGATCCGTTTATTTCTTGTTTGTTTACCCAAATTGCGCGCGCTATCTATGTGTCGACGGAGAACTAGATTTGGGCTCCTCCTACTTCGAGTCAGTCGTCAATTACCCGTACGAAAGAACAAATATTAATACCGGGTACTAATAACTATCAACTTTTTGAAATTCACATGTGGCCAGGTGAAGTGGTAGACGCCTTGATTTGATATCTATACCATCCATCTATCTAGCCTATCTATCAAATAAACATAATAAAATGACCACCCACGCGATTTTCTTTCGGTAGACAGTATTTTAATCTTTTTAACCCGAGAGTAGTCGCGCCCCTGTTTGTAACGTTAGTAGTCGCGCGCGGTCCTTTAGACCGCATTATTTATTATGGGCTAATAACGTTAGGATGATGTTTTGATTACGAATATAAGATAATTTATCATATATGTGACAGCATACATGGTTATATTAATCAATTATCAATCAATAATCAATAAATAATCAATCAATAATCAATCAAACACAGAATGTTGCAAACCTACAAAAAGGTATAAAAATATGTTTTGAAACACCCTGTAGTTCGAATTATTAGTAAACCAAGACCGTAATATTATGCCAACACTGTATGTTGAAGAATAATCAACCTACAATAACAAAATACATGTCTCATAATAGTGATTGAGTATGCATATTTTTGCCTCCCTTAGTAGTCGCGCAGCGGTCGAAAAGACCGAGCAACCGAACAGGACCTCTTATCTTAGATGAAGTTCTGCAGAACACTGAATCGCATATTGCACACTGGCTTTACAAATCTATTTTGGGAAGGTAGGCAGAACTAGACAAGCCACGCATGCGCGCTGTACAAATACCAACTGTTGAAAAAAAAAGTCGGTCTAAAAGACCACACGCGACTACTCTCGGGTTAACAAATCACAATATAACGATATTTGAGGGCGTCGGGGATAAGACAAACGCTCGAAAAACAGTCTAACTTATTAGGCCTATACCCTACCGCAGCGGTTCTCAAAGTGAGGTACGCGAAGCCTAGCCGAGGGGTACGCAGAAACAATTTTAAACATGAAGTTTTCATGACCCAGCTATCACAAAAATAACTTAGAATCATATTTATTCAATTACTTGCATCACAGCCACCTGCCCTATGGTGAGCTCCAAACATAAACAACGACAAAGTTATTTAGTTGCACCTTTGCACGTAACATCAACATCAAGCAGAATTTTTGCGTTACTTCCCAGAAATTCAAAATAACAACTCTACGAATGAATGGGTTCAGAATCCATTCTCGGACGAGGCAATTACCACCGCGGGTGTATCTGAAAATCAGAAGGAACAACTGTTTGAGGTTTCAACGGACAACCATTTAAAAACAAAATTCAGTAAGAGCAGTGCTGCTGAGTTTTGGCATGGAATAAGTAAAGAATATCCCGTGTTAAAGGGGTATTTAACCGCTAAACTCAAAAAATACATTTCATTCAGGCTAACTAGTAATGAATTTAGCAATTAATAGAAAAATTATTGGGGCCACCATGACCTCCCAAAAAATTGTCAAACATGACATTTTTCGAGCTAGGTCCCATCGGCAAAAATCTCCTATAAGAAATAACATGGGGACGATCTTTATGCCCCGTGACCTTGGGAGGATTTTGATCCAAAAAAATATTGGCCATTATTGACGTACTCTACAGCCTTTCCTGTAAATTCTCTATATTTTGTTTTGTAATTTGGGCAAGTAGTTCGGTCAAAATATGCAGATTACCAAGATGGGGTGTGATTTTGGAATGCATATTTTTGCGTGTTTGAGGGTATATTTGGGCACAGTTTCAAGACACGATGTTATAAAGGGGCATTTAAGATTGGTACTATGGTCTAGTATCTATGTGGACCAAAAACGAAGCAGGTTAAAGCCGATTTAAGAAATTTCCCAAATCACCAATTTTCGCAAATTTCTGGATCAAAAAAATTTAAAAAATCGTGTTAAATTGCACAGTTACAAGATATAATTTTTTAAACGGTCATTTTAGTGTAGTATTGTGCTATAGATCACGTGGTAAAAAATAATTTTTGGGGTTTTTAGCCCCTTTAAGTGCTACAGCGTAGTTAGCCCTCCTGCCGTTTCCATCAACATATATATGTGAACTGGCATTCTCCACATTGACCGTATTGCAAACGAAAAACCGAAACAGGCTCAACCCCGAAAACGACTTAATAATGGCCATCAGCACCCTCAATCCCAGAATAAGTCTACTGATGCCAGGAAAGCAGGGCCACGTTTCACATTAAAATGAGGTAAGGTCGCTTTGCATTAATATAGGACAACTTACAAAATTATTTTAAAAAAGAGCATAGCCGAGGGGGTACGTTATAGTTTTGACTTACTTTTAGGGGTACTTGACCAAAAAAGTTTTGAGAACCACTGCCCTACCGGTGCCATGAAACTAATAGGCCTACGTTCAACCTCAGATGTACCGGTCACCACTCTCCCACTGGACTGGTTTTGTGCCGAAAACTAACTATAAAATTATACCAATGCAGATGATAATCGATATTATTATAGTTCAGTTATATATATAGGCCTAATCAAAAACATAACAAGAATATTATCACTTGTTTCACTGCAAAAAGTCTGTCCAAAACGCGTCATGATAAATTTCAGTGCGTACATGGACCGCCATTCAATTTGTGTCTTGTGTGGATGACAACGAGGTGAATAATGTGTCATTTTGCAATCCCAGAGGCTCCAATCTTGATCTCGCCTGTTGACCCTGACCAGTGGAAAATGCCATAGGCCTAGATCTGCTGTGTGTGCTCAGTTACTGCAGCCATGGCCGTTGCCAAAGGCCTAGGCCTAGGCCAATAGGATGGGCCTAGGGCCAAGACAATGACTACGTTTACCAAGCAGGCTCAGACCGGACTAGCCGGTGCGAGCTTCACCCAGTGCGCACTTACCCAACAAACATTTTTCACTCCTAAGGATTACTCTGGGATTTCTTTTATGGGAGGAAAGAGCTCCTGGGTACTACCTTTTTCCTATGCTTTTAACATGGAGTGAGACACTAAGAGCAGTGCACAGGTGGCACAACCCTGGGATATCCTGAGTACTGCCCAGAAAGCAGCACAGAGGCAGAGCGTGGGTTGCCTTGGAGTATCCTCAGTATTAAAACCAGAAAGTTAATACTCCCATTAGGTAGCTCACAGGCAGACTGTAGGCAAAAATGATGGGATATCCCGAAATCCCCAAAGAAAGGTAGCTCTCCAGGCAGGAACTTGTGGGAGCTTTTTCTCCGGGAAAATTACTCTGGGGTTACTTTTATGGGAGGAAGAAGCTCCTGGGGTACTACCTTTCTCCTATATTTTACATGGAGTGGAAACACTAAGAGCGTGACAGTGGCACAACCTGGATAAACCTGAGTACTGACCAAAAAGTACCTCCAGGCAGGAAGCTTGTGGGTGACGTCGGCAATATCTAGATTTAAAAGCAATAATTTTAATTAATTACTTTTAATTCAATATTGCCCACAGTGCTGTTAAATAATGTCCTATTGTGTGAAATAGTAGCAAAAACCAAACTTAAATTAAATTTTGGAAAGTATTAAAATTTTCTTTAATTTTGCACTTTTTTCATTAGACGGTTTTTGTTCAAACTTGATCCAATTTTGAATTGATCCATACATAGGGATGCACCAGATTATCGATATTATCGATCAATAATAAATAATGGTTTTATTTCGATAATCGATAAACAAATTAATTATCGATTATCGAAACATAAATAATTCGTCACAGTGGCACAAACCAAACTCTAAGATGGAGATTATCTCACGTTGTGTCATGACACTAGAGATTTATGTTGGAATTGACCTATCAGTTGATAACGGAAGCCAACACTGACATCGAAGCAGCCAGGCCGTAACGGAACGTGATTGTTTTGTTTTGACTTACATTGCCACACCTTGAGGTTCACTTATAGATCGGAACGGGCTTTATTGGTGTTCCCGATAATGACATTACCCATTTTGATAATCGATAATGAAAAAGTATTGATGTGCATCCCTACAATAAAGTAATTAATTTACTAATTAATAAAGTAATGAATTATATTTTAAAAATTGTTAATTTTCATTTTCTATTCAAAGTATTCATTGGTATTCAAGTTTTGCATCAATATAGTCCTAGTTGATACAAATTTGCAAAATTTTAAAATATTCACATTTTAAACTTTTGGTTTCAAATTTTCTAAACCAAATAATAGGGGATTAGTTTTGTAGGCATACATGTTTACCTAAATAATTTTTAGGAACCCACACAGCCACACTTGCAGAGAGGCAAAAAGTCACAATGGTGACGCATATGCCGTTATTCGGCAATAGTGAGTACTGTATGTGCTGCCATCAATCATTATAACATATATGCCTATCACTCTCACCACTTTCTTTTTTGGGTGCTTGCTTCCATGTTTAGTTCATGTGTATGACCATCCCTAAAGAAGTTCCGGAAAATATTTTAATTGCAATTAAGAATGTAGGCTTATAGGCCTATTACATTAGGGTTTTCCCCATTTATTTCCATTTTTTGTAATCAATAGCTTATCAAATTTTTCAATCATTTAAAATATTTTATCTTAGTTCGATCTACTGATAAACAATGTATAACGATTAATTAAACTCTTAAAATTACAAGCGTTGTGGTAACTATGGATCTGCTGATGTAGATTTAAGGAATGTGCGGTAGGTTCATGCACGCTTTGGAAACGGAACTCTAATGGCCTCAGACAAGTTCCCAGCTCCTGCTTTTTTAGTCCATAACTCATAGTTTTAAACAAGGCGGCTTAGAAATGTGAAATATCAACCGAATGCAAGACTTGTACCACTATTCACAATTGCGATTGCAGAGCGATTGGGGTCAGGGCCTACAGGGTGGCTTGGTCGCTGTGATTTACTGTCCCCCACACTGAAATTCAGTTATATAATTGAGGGGGTACTCTAAATACGATTTATTTAATTTATTCATTATGTTGCACACCAAGAATCAGGTATTGGGGAAACAGAAAACCCATGGAGTTCCGTTGACAAAGCGCGCATAAACCGACTGCACATTCCCTAGTTTTAAACGTCAGCATATTATCCATAGTTACCGTCCGTAACGCGCATTATAATACATCAATGATACAGTGCACACTTTATACTTCTAATAACAGGCCTACTACCAATAATCTGCATCTAAGTAATTTTTTTATTTAGTTGTCCTCCTTTGTAAATCAGTTTTTTTATAACTGAATAGGATAGATGTTACCCTAAATAGGCCTAAATAAATAAAAAATAAAATAAATTACCCTTACTGAAATATGAGACGTGATTTTATAGGAATAAAACAACAAATCAAATTTCAGTAAGGGTAGCCTAACTTGAAATCCACGGGCTGAGGCTATGTCCGTTAGAAAGAAATGTAACCTGCCAACATCACTATTTTCTTAATATTACAACACAAAAATTACAATAGAAAATAATAAATAAAAGAAATACCAAAGTACATGAAGTTTTTCATTATTTACCAAATAGGGTAGGCCTACCCTAGGCATTTTTTCTTTTTAACTTCTTTGCTTTGCTTCTTTAACTTTACACTACCTACCATTTTCCTAATTTACTACGAAACGCACGCTACTACCTACTGCGCTACACAAGCAATATAGTACACCATTCACAGTCAGTATTGATAGAAATGTGCAAGCACTATATTCGAGGATTTTACTGAGCACGACTTATGCCATTTTGGGCGTAACAGATAGTCAAAACAACATTGTTTTGTACAGTTGGGATTTGGTTTGGGGAAGGCCAATTGCTTCCCGAGCCTTCCCCCCCCTGGATACGCCACTATAGGAGGGGGTGCTACCAAGATAAACATGTTTACATAATATAATTTATTGGTTTCAATCAAAAAAAATCACTCGACAATCAGTTGAATTACTCCCACAATCAATAAACTAAACCGATAGTGTTCCGTAGCGAAATCAACGGCGACTGCGAACTAATGAATGAGCCGCAAACCTTTTTTTGCAAATTGCGACCTGCCGCCACCTGCGGCATGTGGGAGGCGGTGAGTCACCGTATTCCTGTAGAAGGGTTAAAGAATTGCCACGAATCAATTGAAACTGAAGGGCCTTCCTATGTATCTAATTTATCCAATTTTGTGACACATGTTTTTTATGTTTAACAAAATTTAATAAATCCACGAGATTTAATAAAAGGTGTTTTTAATGGGGGCTGGAAGGCTAGGGCCCCACCCTGAAACTGACGCTGATCCCAAAACCCCCTAAACCCCAACTTCTGGTACTCCTTCGGTTTTTGGGGGGGGGGGGGGTGGGGTCCAAATTTCCTTTTTGCGATGTTTTGAGTGCAGAGCGTTTGGGGGTTGTGAAATACTAGGGAAACGCCAATGTCGTTGTTAAACAGAGTGAGTGAGCCATGTTTGAGTAGGCCTAATTTGAAAATGTAAACAAATGCTATCGATCTCTTCTGTATGATCCCTGGGGGTGTTTCGTCGTGTCGGATAAGGCACTGCTCGACGTTTCGCCACTCATGTTGGTGGCTTCTTTCTTTAATCATTCTTGAAGAAGCCACCAACATGGGTGGCGAAACGTCGAGCAGTGCCTCATCATCGACACGACGAAACCCGCCCAGGGATCATACAGAAGACATCTACGGGGCGTGAAAGCCTACAACATCTCATCAAAAAGCAATCAAATATTTTAAAAAAATCAATTTTTATTTTTGTAGGTTTAAATCGCAATGGATAGCTAGCCCAGCTGATTTTTTTTATCAGTATTCAGTTCTCAGTAAACTCGTACCGGATGTCTGGTTTAAAATTTCAGCGCTATCTGATCAGCGATTCGTCTGTTTTCGACGTAAAACCTACAGACAAGACAGACAGACTCGCAGAATAAAGCCGTTTGAGTGCATGGAAACACTCAGTCGCTTCGCTCCCCGTCGTTTAATAATACCAAGTAGGCCCTACATATTGTAAAACATACACGCTTCGCCCCCCCCCCCCCCTAACCTACGATTTTCCTACAAAACATTGTAAAAAGCTTTGGACGGACCCCCCAATCGAAGGAGTTCCTAACTTCCAAAGCCAGGGGTCCCGGTTCAAATTTCATATTATCTAGGGGCCTTGCCGACATGTAGAGAAAAATGACAAAGAAATTACGTAGCTACCAGTAAGGTTAAATAGCCCACAGGGATTTAACCAGTACTAGGCCTAGGCTATTGTGTTAGAAATGCGTGCCCATCGGGTGTTGGGCAACCTAACCTCAAAAAACATTATTTTGTTTAAGCACACTCAGGCCTCTAAACCTAACGTGCCTAGCCCTAGACCATGGCATGGCATGGAGAAAAAATTAATATGATAATAAATACACTTACCTTTTGATGTAGGCCTAAGATGCTTCTTGTGTAGGCCCAAGTGCTGTGTTTATGCTGATCAACCAACTGTCAGTTTGGGTCTAGCTCGTCTTGCTAGTATTTTAGCTCAAATTTAAAGACTATAGGCCTATAGCCCAACTGGCTCACACTAGAAAAAATATTCAAATAATTCATAGATAAAGAAAATAATTAAAAATAGTGCCGGTACTTTTTAGGGATAAAATCTGAGCCTATCGCAAAAGTATTTTTTTTTTAAAAAGATGTTAATGAAATAAAGTAGTCATTTGACTAAATTTAATCTGTTTTTAAAAGTTTCCCTCCCTAGCTGAGCCCATAGAGGTAGTATGAGGGTAATCTCTTTTTTGGGCAACCTACAGGTAGCCTCAGGGTAACCCTGCCTCTATTGTGCCCATAAGGTGCATTCTCAATGAATAAATTTAAAAGGCTTACCTATCCCTGAGTCTGCCTGAAAGGTAGCTTGAGGGTAGGCTAGGCCTAATGCACCATTTGGGCAGTACTCAGGCTTTACTGGGGAACGCATAGGCCCTACCTCTATAGTGCCTGAAAGGTAGAGATGAGTACATCCTCAGGATATTCAATGTTTGTTGGGTAATTTTGCTGATAAACACTCTGGCTCGCTCTTATTTCAGTTTGGTTACGATACCGCACTAGCTCGGTCCAAGCGAACTGAAAAGTAGTTGATAAACGGTAGCGGGCTCAGATCGGACTGGTAGGGCCTAGCCTACATTGGCGACGCCCCCTAATCATAAGCCATGTAGTCATTGATATTAAACATCTAGGCCTATAGGTGTTTAATATCTAAGCATGTAGTCAATAACCACTGCCTCTAAAGCTATTTTCGTAATATAAGCGGCACTGACTAAGTGTGAGCTTATTGGGAGTCCATCTTGGATTTTAAGTGCGAGCTAGAACAGTGTTGATAAACAGTTGGCGGACTCGGAGCGCATTGAAATATAGGCTAGGGTATCCGGACTGAGCACGCTTGATAAAGTAGTCCTTGAGAGCATATTTATCAAATTCCTATCATAGGAATCACTCTAGGCCTAGGCCTAGGGCCGAGGCTAGGCCCAAGATACAACAAACTAATACCTTTGTCCTAGGGTGGACAGACCACGGCCATTGAATAAGGATTGGATACACAAAGCCTCGGCTACGGCCAAAGCTACGGCCTAGCCCTAGGCCTAGGCTTGGGCCCGCCCGAACCTTGGTCTCGTACTGCGGAATTTTATTTTCCTAAAGAGAACTTACCCTTCTTCGACATAGTGGACTTTGTGTAGGTGGCCTATTTCAATGTAGAAGGCCTAGTTAGAAGAAGCTCGTTCAATCCTACGAAAAAACAGCCCGTAGAGCAAATTATTTGGAAATATCTGTTTCCCTCGGTAACGGTCTGGGTAGGCCTACCACTATAGTCAGTGCAACATTTACATTTCAAAATAATTAATTTTTATTGTTATATATCACACCAATGATCATACAAACGGATGTTTAATATCCGCTTTACTTTTATAAAATTTATTAGACTAATAATTGTATTTATTGTGAACCATCAACTATTGAAAATATTTATGTTATGATGAGTTTGTGTTACATAGTGTTTCCTGTTGGTAGGCGCTAGGCCAAATATCTTGTTTTTATTTCGATATAATCACATAATTATGATAAAATTAATTAAAGAAGCATATTTTTATTCATTTTTATTTTTTTTATTTAGGCATTGCACTCACTTGAGTGCATCATGCTTGAGTGCAGGTTTATTTTCGATTTTTGCGCTACCTGTGGGATTCCGGATGAACTGAGTCTCACGCGGTAAATATGAATCACAATTAATTTGTAATGGGTACCTAACCTATTTTTTTTTTTGTCAAATCAAATCACTTTATTGCATTCTAAAGTTTACATTGCAGTATAAAGAGTATATTAGTTAAACTAGGAAACGCTCAGTTGGACGCGTTGATAAGCGAGCACGTGCTATAGCTAGACCCACATTGCACATTTTTTTAAATTTTAAAATTTGCGACGTTCGCTGTCCACAGGGCCATGTTTCCAATATTATTTATTATTGCCAAAATATTTGGGTAAACCCGTTGTTGTTTCTGTTGTTTCTGTTTCTTCTAGCGGTGGTGAGAACCCTTCCGCTGGTTGATTTACTGCTGCTCGGACTTTATATTTTTCTTCCCGTTTTGGCGACGAATTTTGAAATTTCTTTGACGGAGTTGAGAGTTAAATTGGAGAGGATATCAGTTTCTGTAAGAGGATGTTGGATGTTGTTTGGTAGGGCTGAATAGAGCGAGTCGCGCCATCTGTCGTAATGAGGGCATACTAGTAGGAGATGCATTATGGTCTCGGGATCGTCGCAGTGGGGGCATTCATTGGGTAAACCCGTGTGTAAACCTTTACTTTGTGGATAAAATCCACCGCCATCTAGAGGACATTGACTCCTTGGGAAAACTATTTAAACTCTTTGTTGACAAATAATAGACTGCTTCCGCGAAAGTATTTTGATTACTTCTAGGTGGCAGTGCATTAGAAACTTCGTGCGTCTTTTCGTTGCCATGGCAACGTTACTTTTGTTATAATGTAATTTCCATATACACTAGTCATCGGATCAAAATAAAATTAACATATTCGTGACCGGACGGACATTCTAAATGATTTGGCTATCTCAGATTTTGTCGCCGTTTAGTTTGAAAAAAAAACTTTCGATTAACTGTAATGTAACTTTTTAACTTTTTGAACGATTTTGCCACAAAACTAATGGCATTCAATCGAGAACGAAGCTTGCGGATGGTCAAAATTTCAACTCGATCCGAGCCTCCGTTCGAACGTTATGGCGAGACATACAAAAAAAAAAAAAAAAAAAAAAACAGTGACTAATTTTTCCGGCAGAGTCAAATGGAAACGCTCGCTTAATTATTATCTTATATGGTATAATAAAATGTACGTTTAAGTAAAATTAAAATAGGTTATGCAAAATACGTACAGTGTAAACTTGTTTTGTTGCTGTCATAAGCAGAAGCTTGAGCGATCGGCAACAAAGCATGCGTGGGGTGGGTTAGAACAGTCGTTTTGAACCCGTGAGTTGAACTTGCCAGAAAATATAATTTTTTATTTTTATTTTTTATTACACATTTATTGATTAGTACATAGTACCAAAATATAGTCAATGAATGCCAATGATACAAAATCTATAAACAAGACATACAAACATAGAGATTAAATTGATGGAAAACATGTACAAAATATGAGAAGAATTAACGTACAAAATCTGAAGAAAAAGCAAATGTTTATAATTTGTTATCAAAGTAATGGGAGTAAAATGTAGTAATAATATAATTAATATAATTCGGAAGATTTTGAAATATATAGGGGATGGGTAACCCAATCCCGTGCATTCGCATTAACGGCAGAAGAAAACCTCGGAAAAAACGTTCAGTCAGGATTTTCGGTCACCACGGGATTTGAACTCGGAGTCTCGAGCCAACACTGTCGGACAGTCGGTAACAACCTCATTCTTTTAACTAGGAAAACGCGTAAGTCCCGCCGCGTTGATGGATGAGCGTTTTTGTAGGTTTTTTGTTTGACTGGGACCACTTTTCCTTTGCAAGTGCTTTGTGAATGCATTGTAGGTGATTGTTGTCAAGTTTCTATTGTTACTTGTTAATTGTTATTATAAACCTCAAAAAAACTCATATTAAAACCTTTATTCTATGGATTTTGGTTAACTTTTTCAACTTTTTTTTCACAAGGTACTACATCACCATAACCTCAATGTTCATGTAAAATATGAACTTTGTAGCCCCACCCGTTTGGTCAGAATCGGCCCAAATGTCACGAAAATATCGCACTAAAAATCGAAAAAATACGTAAAAGTGCGATATTCATGAGAAATATTTCTTCGATTGTACCCAAAAACGTGGCAGGTCTAAGTTCAGAGATTTCGAAGGTCCCCTCAAAATTTCATCAAGATCGCATATGCCGTTTGCCCGGAATCGTGCGAACAAACAGACAGAAAAAAAAACATTGGAGCTAAATTTTTTGAGGGGTCAGTGAAATTGAAGTTTTAGCTTCGCTCGCTACGCTCATCCAACTATTGTCAACCTTACGATTAAGCTTTTATTCCCATAGTTCGTCACAGCACAGGAACAGTCGAAGAAAACATCGCTTCTTTAATCAACAGGGAAAATATATAATCAAAACAGAAATTATTATTTGCAAATGATTGCATAATTTAATAGGGAGATTTTATGTGAGGAAGATCGTCGAGGGTTGCAGAGGTACTTGGATACATGGGGGGGGGATGAAGGGGCAGATGAAAATAAATGGGGTTGAACATTAAAAATTAAAAAGTGCAAAGATTATTACGTTTCGATAGAAAAGAGTCATACTAGGGGACCATCTGCAAAGCAAAGAGAAGATACCTTGGTGTTGGTGTACATTTGGAACAGGGGTTGAACTGGGAACGCCAAGTTAATGAGGAAACTGTTATGTAAGTTCCATAAATTTGACCATATACGAACCTCCCCCCCCCCCCCCCAAATCACATATAACCGGTGACTAAAATAACGGAGAGTTAAGGTTGTATTTTTTTATAAAAATGTATGGGAATGGTGGTCTAATTAATTTTCTTGGCAATTCTAAAACAGGGTCCGAAATTATGATTTAATTTTGTATCCACTAATAGCACAACTTTACTTGAGTACATTGGTATTGAAGAAAAACAAAATTGGGTTGTTATTTAAAAGCATTTTACTTAGTTCTATAAAGGAAAGAAAACTCGTTTCGATTGTTTGTAAATAAGAATTGCCTATTTATTTTGCATTTTTAGTTTACATTACACTTGGATATAGGTTACGAAATGGTATGATCTTAATTACACTAATAAAAGTATGTATACGATAATGTAAACCTTATGTTGCTAACATAAGCAACAGCTTGAGCGTGGAACAACATAACATGCCTAAACTTATTCTCCAATAGGTTATATGACAAATATGTAAAGATAAACTTATAATGAACTAAACCGGCCAGTACGGTAGCCTTTCTTTTAATATCTTATGGTATTTAAGTTAATTGGATGAGCGAAGTGAAGATTCCATTTCACTACACTGGAGAAAAAAATCCGGAATGTTTTTTTTCTTTCTTTCTTTTTGTATTTTTGTCTGTCTGTTAACACGATTCCGGCTAAACCGATACTCCGATTGTGATGAAATTTTATGGAGGCCTTCGAAATCTCTGAACTTAGAACTGCCACGTTTTTGAGCGCAATCGAAAAATTATTTCTTATGAAAATCGCAATTTTACGATTTTTTTCGATTTTTGAAACATTTCTTTGACTTATAACACCTACATGCTTTATGCGATTGTAACGATTTTTGCACAGAACCTTAATTTTATGAATTATAATTAATAATTAATTTATATATTTTATTTATTTATTTTATATATTCGTGTGAAATTTGAGAGTAATCGAAATATCATTTCTCATGAAAATCTCTATTTTACGCTTTTTTCGTTTTTAAAAAATTACGCTCATCCAACAACGCGCCTGAAAAAGTGTTTGCGAAGCTTCCTAGTATACAATATTTATTGATATTTGATTTTGTAATATTGGCGATTGTTTATGTTTTTTATTACTATGGTGAAGATCGATGAGTCTAATGAGATTCATGTGAGAATTTAAATTCACATTACACGAAATAGGCCTAGGTGACAGTAATTTTAATTATTCGATGATATAGGCCCGTCAACAATATTTTCTATTTGTTTCAGACTTTTGCCCTTAAGCCATCTATCTATGTTGTAATTGTATGTATATTAATTATTCATGGTCTTTGAAACTTTTAACAATGCATGTATGTTACTAGGAAGCTTCGCAAACGCTTTTTCATGTGCGTTGTTGGATGAGCGTATTTTTTTTAAAACGAAAAAAACGTGAAGATGCGATTTTCATGAGAAATAATTTTTCGATTCCGCTCAAATTTCACATTAACATATTAATTCATAAAATTAAGGGAAGCAGGAATGAAACTTATTGTCAAAGTTGATTTTTTGTGTTGAATATGTTATATTGTTAATCACAATTAAATTTAAAAAAAAATTAATATTTTTTTGTATTGCTTTTTTTGCAAAATTTTATTATTTTATGTTGCTTTGACAACCATCGTATATTAACGACTCAAAAATATAATGTAAACAAAAAACATTTTAAATTTTAATTTTTTGTAAATTGTTTTTTTACAATAATGTTAGCAAAAACGCCAAAGTGCTGAATTAAAAAAATCAAATCTCCAAGTTGAATACCTCCGAAAAAATGGTACCGGTAATGTAATATCTGCACATGAAGTACACCTTATATTTAACTTTAACACCCGTTTACTCAGAACTTGGTTTTTCTTCACTTCAGAACACATAACTTTAGTAGTTTTCAAGCTAGAGCCTTGAAATTTTCAGGACTAATTCTTTATTGTGTTTTAAAGAAACTGTGTGTGGGGAATTTTGAAAAAATATCATCATCCAATTTTAACCCATAAATTGTTTTGAAAAATGTCAATTTTCTTTTTTTTTATATTTCTAAAAAAAATCTGGTGACCACAGATTTTCAAAATTCAAAAATCCCCACACACAGTTTCCAAGTAACAAGCTAATCTAGAAGGGGGAAAAAAATTAGTCTCTAAAGACTTATAATGCCAGAGAGTAAATTGTACCGGAATTTAGGCAATTTAACATGCGCGACATAGGCCATTCCTGCCCCCCTTAAGGTTCTGTGAAAAAATCATTACAATCTGATTCAGCATGTAGGTAATATAAGCCGAAGAATTTTTTTTAAACCGAAAAAAGCGAAAAATAGCAATTTTCATGAGAAATAATTTTTAGATTACTCTCAAATTTCACACCAATATATAAATTCATAAAATTAAGGTTCTGTAAAAAACCATTACAATCGAATAAAGCATGTAGGTGTTATAATTAAGTCGAAGACAATTTATGAAAATCGAAAAAAAATTGTAACATTGCGATTTTAATGAGAAATAATTTTTTGATTACGCTCAATGTTTCACATGAATAAATTAATTCATAAAATTAAGGTTCTGTAAAAAAATCATTACAATCGAACAAAGCTTGTAGGTATTATAAGTCGAAGACAATTTTTTTAAATCGCAAAAAATAAAAAAAATTGCGATTTTCACGAGAAATAATTTTTAGATTGCTCTCAAAAACGTGGCAGTTCTAAGTTCAGAGATTTCGAAGGCCTACAAAAAATTTCATCGCAATTGGAGTATCGTTTTAGCCGGAATCGTGTTAACAAACACACAAAAATACAAACAGAAAAAAACAAGAAAATCGAAAAAATCGTAAAATTGCAATTTTCATGAGAAATAATTTTCGATCGATCTTTTGAACCGTGCAGTTCTAAGTTCAGAGATTTCAAAGGCCTCCATAAAATTTCATCGCAATTGGAGTATTGGTTCATCGTATTAACTAAGAAGCAACGCTTTTTCTGGCGCGATGATGGATGAGCTAATTTTTTATAAATTAAAAAAAGCGTAAAATTGCGATTTTCATGAGAAATAATTTTTCGATTGCGCTCAAATTTCACACCAATATATTAATTCATAAAATTAAGGTTCTCTAAAAAAATCATTACAATCGGATAAAGCAAGTAGGTGTTATAAGTCGAAGAATTTCGTTTTATGAAAAAAGCGTAAAATTGCGATTTTCACGAGAAATTAAATTTCGATTGCGTTCATATTTCACCCCAAGATAAGAATTCATAAAATTAAGGTTCTGTGAAAAAATAATTACAATCGGGTAATACTAATGCATGTAGGTGTTACAAGTCAAAAAATGTTTTAAAAATCGAAAAAATCGTAAAATTGCGATTTTCATAATAAAACATTTTTTGATTGCGTTCAAATTTCATACGAATATATTAATTCATAAAATAAAGGTTCCGTGAAAAAATCATTACAATCGAATAAATTTTTTTTAAATCGAAAAAAATCGTAAAATGGCGATTTTAATGAGAAATAATTATTCGATTACGCTCAAAAACGTGGCAGTTCTAAGTTCAGAGAATTCGAAGGCCTCCATAAAATTTCATCGTAATTGAAGTATTGGTTTTGCCGGAATCGTGTTAACAAACACACAATAATACCAACAGAAAAAAGAAAAACATTCCGGATTTTCTCTCTGGTGTAGTGAAATGGAATTTTCGCTTCGCTCGCTACGTTCGCTACGCGAATCCAACAAACACACAATAATACAAGCAGAAAGAAAAAAAACATCCCGGATTTTTTTCTCCAGTGTAGTGAAATGAAATCTTCGCTTCGCTCATCCAAAAATTCTTGGTCCTAAATAGTAAGGTAGGTAAGCATGCCTTTGAGTTAGGTATTCTGTTACTCGAGGTATCGAAATATTGTTTATTTGTCTTGTTAAACACTGTTATAATTTTGATTTAGAATGTAGTAGAGTTAATTTTACAATAATTAAAAGATTTAAGTGATGTGATTCAACTTTTTACATTAACCAAGAACAACGTTTCGGAAACTAAAAAACGATTCCCTTCATCAGGTTATTTTAACAAATGCAAATCATATTAGCCTATCACAAAAATATAAAAACAAACAAAGGCAATAGCCAAGGTAGATAAGGGCTTCACATTTTTTACGCATAAAAGTTTAAAAAACAAGGTGATATAAACGAAACAAAGGCTATTCCTATAAGTACATACATTCGATTTTATGCAATCTCACCGTTTGCTGAAAGAACAATGTTGGAAGGAGGAAAGGAATGTGAAAGAAGCAGCTCTAATAACTTAAGACACTTGCATAAGCCAGACGAGTAGCCCTATTTTCCTCCTGTTTGGATTCCTTTAGTAAATAGGAAATAGCATTTTTGTGATGTTGGGGCTCTATTATCTGTGGTTGGGGTGTTGAGGTGGTTTACCGTTTTCTGATGAACCCTTGGGCGTGGCTCTTGTCCGCCCTCACTCACACGACCTTGTAATAAACACGTGCCCCTGGTTGCGGAGGCCCCAAACCCGACAATCCTGGCGAGGAAGAGCTAGCAGGGGCGTAGGAACGGGGGCGGATGGGGGGAAACTCCCCCCCACTTGTTGGCTTGACCCCCCCAGTGGGGGGGGGTCATGCCAGGTATGGGTGTCACTTGTTAACTTATAGCTTGTTGGATAATTTTTAGGATTTTTACTACGTCGGGCTTGCAAACAAAAAGGAAGGTTTTTGTTAACATTTTTTAGAAAGATTCTGTACGAGACGTGATTTGCGAGACTAGACTATAGCCATCTGATTTTAGACTTATATTCATTATATTTTGTGTGCAGTGTTTTCACTCCCAAGCAAACTGTAGACCGATTTTAGTCAGGAAATCAATCTTCAATGCAATATTAGCTTCAAAATGTGACCCTTATTCATAATTAAAATTCGCCTGAAAACGTGTTTTAGGCCACCTATCAAGGGCACCTTCTAAAAAAATCGCGCCTACGGCGAAAAAGCCTCCGGCAGCTGGGGCTTCGCCCCAGACCCCGGTTTGACCGCCCAACCTCGTAGTCAACTTTAGTGTGTGACCCCCCCACTAAAAAAATAGTTCCTACGCCACTGAGAGCTAGCGTTAGAGGTTGCGGACAGGGAGTCATCCAGACACTAGAATCAGAGCCTAGCCTCCCTACGGACGGTATGTGGGGGCAATAGGGGACCACTGCCACACAACTAAAGAATGACCAAACATTTGCAGTTCTTATAGAAGAGAAAGAAAATGTAGGGTTCAATGGTGACATGGCATATATCTAAACACGAGTTTAATTTTTAAGATAAACAAAATTAATAGCAAAAATGGTTGTCAAGAATTCGGAAATTTCGCTACAACATTTGTCAAAAGCCAATTAAAGAGTAGATAGTTTATATAACTTAGAATATGTGATCCTAAACTGCTATTGTATTCGATAAACATTGATTTGATTAAAATCATAATTAAATAAAATTAGGTTGTCTTTCTCGGGGGCGTAACTACATGTATTCAGTACGGGGCGATAGAAGCTTCCTCAGACCCTTATATTTTGAAGTTCCATCTAATTGGAACGGAACGGTTTCTCCGTGCCTCCGTTAGACCTTCTTTTACCACAAAATATTTTTCGAATAGCTCATTTGCATGTCAAAAATGCAAATTTTACTATAATTTATTCAGCAACTGATTTGCATGTCAAAATGCAAATCAACCAAGGTTAATATAATAAGTAATAATGTAATTGTAATCAACGCATCACAATTAACGGAAGTTGGTCAATGGGGACGCAAAATCACGCAGAAGATGGGAAGCAAAAGTTGGAAAATATAAAAATATTAAAGCAAGCCTGTATGCGAGGCTAAAGAATTGTCTAGGCCTGCCGTGAGAGGCTAGCACAAGTCGAAGAAGGACCAAGGTCCTAGCCTGAAGCTACCTAAATGAATGGGGATGAATGACAGCCCGACAGTAGACAGTGTCGCAATGTGCGATGGTGCATGAACACGAGCCAGCTAGACTGCATTAAGCTGCTTGGACGAACAGAGTAACATAAATATAATTGGATACGTAGAACTAGCGAGGGCTGCGAATCCAGTCGAGGCTAAGATATACTCTGAATGGCATAACCATGAAGGCCAGATGAGATAACCCAGGTAGGATAGGCAAGGAGCGAAGCTAAAACGAGCAAAGTTTAGAACGGACAAGGTATAACTAAAAACACAGATTTCGAAGAATTCCCATGATTCTTAGGGGCAGGATCAGCTGAGAGGCAGGAGCTACGTGCTCGGGAGCTGGACGGAGGTTGTAACGTACCCCTTCCCCTGACCCCCTGGCACGTGTCTAGGGCGATTATTTTGCAACGAGGATCATCGGGGGGAATGTGTTACAAGATACTTATTCCCTCAATTGGCTGAAGTGGGTGTGTGTGTTTGGGATTGAGACACTTGCGTGCCCGGCAAAACCCGTGTGAATGTGTTGGATTGAGACACTTGCGTGCCGGCAAAACCCGTGTGGATGTGGTTGGGATTGAGACACTTGCGTGCCCGGCAAAACCCGTGTGGATGTGGTTGGGATTGAGACACTTGCGTGCCCGGCAAAACCCGTGTGGATGTGGTTGGGATTGAGACACTTGCGTGCCCGGCAAAACCCGTGTGGATGTGGTTGGGATTGAGACACTTGCGTGCCCGGCAAAACCCGTGTGGATGTGGTTGGGATGAGACACTTGCGTGCCCGGCAAAACCCGTGTGGATGTTGTTGAGATTGTTTATGTTTGTGTGTGTGAGAGAGTGTCATACCTCTTACCATAGCTCTAGCAAGGGAAACGAACCAGACAGACCGAAAGCAGTTTTCATAAGAACACGGCTATAATTTCTTATAAAAGTACATTGAACAAGTTGTCACAACTTTGGTTCTAGACACAGGGTAAAACTAATAAACTAAAAAACAAACCGAACGAAAAATATAATCTTAAGTCTTACAAGTTTGGCACACAAATGAAATAATAACAAGTGATACAAGTTGAAAATAAAATATCGACCAGTCGAGGACTTAGTCGATTTTTCACTTGTGGAAAACAACTGAAAGAAAATACTCTTAGCCCAAAATTAGTTACTTTGGCTGGGCTGAGACTTAGACTATTTCTGAATAGAAACAAATAGTTTATAAGTTGGCAACAGCAAAAATACGTTCAACTGGATAGAATAAATCGTGACTTAGTCGTTTTCAGGCGAGAGCAACAGGTGAAAAATTACAAAGTCCCAAAGGACAAGAATTTAATTTAGCCTGGCTGCAGGACTTAGACGTTTTAGGCGAGAGCAGACTGAGCAGCAGATGAAAAATTACCAAGCCCCAAAGGACTAAAATTTAATTCGGCCTGGCTGTAGGACTTAGACGTTTTTGCGATTTCAACCGATAGTTAACAACGTGGCAATGTTTGAAAATATTCTAAGTGTTTAGTTGTACGCGCGAGTTTTAAAAAGTTCCCAGCGCGGGCTCTCTGTATGCTATGAGCCGTACGGCGGACCAAGTCACCAAGCTGGGTGCAGGCCGCCTGTACTCGGGGCTCTGAGTTCGCGGGCTAACTGTTACCCTGGGCAGCTGAGATGCAAACACCAAGTGTTGGACTCTGCTGCGTTCCTAAGGTTCTTAACAACTGCAGCGGACGGGGTCTTCCTCCAGTGTCAGAAGCCGACTTGACGGTGCGGCTGGGCCGCGCGAACTGAATCTCCAGCTCGCCGGGCCAGCAGTATAAACCCCCTAGTCGGACACGGACAGGCTAGGGGCCGGGAGTGGGGGTGCGCGCATGCGCAGTACGATGCCTCTGTCGGCTGCTGGGAAAAAGTACCTCAGCAGGCCGCTAGGCGTGCCACCTCGCGCTCCCGTGGGGTTGCTATTGCCAACTTGTACATTACCAAATTCCCCTAGCTGGGGCTAAAACTAAACAAGGGTACATTATACGATTCGCTTAATAATATTGTCGTACATGACAACAGTGACAGCTTATCGCATACCTAAAAATAAATTGAACTACTCCCCAGTACCAAACTACAAAACAGTTACCTTAAAAGATACTACTACATAATGTACCAGCTCCTTTGTCTGAGCTACTGTCTGGTAACATTCTACAATTTAAAGAATACTTGACATACAATGACATACAAATACAAAAATTGATAAAAATGAGCGGGCTTACCTTATCAATGATTACAGTGTCAAGGTGATCAAACAATAAACACAATTTAACAGTAAAAATGAAGCAGGGGCTAGTACGACCTTTGGCACTTAACAAGCACTTGAGCGTGGCGGGGAATGCCACCGCCGCCTAGATGTGACCAACCTGTTGCACAAATGCGCGCCCATTTAAACAGTGACGATCTGCCCAGGTCGTTACATAACCCCCCCCCAAAAAAAAATCTTTAGGACGATACAAACTAAAAGTTTGTATTGTCAAAAAGAGATTTTCTTCCATATTCCCGCAGTTATGTTGAATATTATGTATATGTTACATGGCTTAAGACTATGTACTTGTCTAAATTAACAATATATTTATTCTAATAGGATTCATCAGTCTTTGAACAAGCAATACAAAAATAGATGGACAAACCAAAAATGGGAAGATAAAGGCGAACACAAAATGTTAACATGTTAGCTACGTGTTATTTTCAGGCGGCCCCTGGTACTCGGCCGCGAAGTATCCTTTGGCCGGTTATACGGTCCTTTTTGCTGCCACTGTTGGCGGTCGAGTTTCCTTTTTAGGGCGCGGCGCTGGCGTTTGCGGGCCTTTCTGGCCCTCTCCTTGGGCGCACCATTCCGTTCACCTGTTGGCGCGGTTCCAAAGGGGGTTGAACAGGAATACTCCTTTTCTTTGATCTTTTGATCTTGGAAGCCGGGGGTTCATGGGCTTCAGCAAGACCACCATACTGTTCATGGGGTTCCGGAGTTTCCGGCCGAAAGGGCACTGGAGTTTTTGGGACCTCCCTCTTGAAGGGTTGGGGTGCCACATCTTCGATGAGTGGCTCGTCCTGTGGCACCTGAGGAGCTTCCACAGATGGTGTATCTGCAGTCTGTAGTGTCTGGGAGACCTCCTGGAAGGTGGCTGCCAGTGGCGGGCTCGGCTGGCTGGCGGGTACGGACGCCTGAGGTTTCAAATTCAGTGGGTCGCGGCCTTCCCTCTTCAGAAGTTCCCAGGTCATTACCTCTGGGGGTCGGTGGTATATGGTGACCCCCTCCTGCAACGACTGGTGTAGGAGCTCTCTGGCCCGGCTCCGGGTTGGCGCTCGAGGGACTGCTGGGGCCCTCTTTTTCGTTTTGCTCAGGATGGCGTCGTGAACGTATTTTGCTGCCATACTGAAATGGTACCAAAAGCATGGGTTAAAAAAAACAAAAACCTAACATTACTTGGGCTGTCATCGCTGAAAACCTTCGAGCCATTTAGGGGCCCTGATTATGCGGGTAGGTCGTGTTGTCACAGGAGAGGGAGAAGGAGGGGATAACACTTCGTCTTCGATCTCCAACCTTTCCTCCTCGGTGAGCTCCTGGTCATCTTCGGACTCTTCTGGATCGAGGGCAGGTCCTATAACATCTTCTTCAGGGTCTTCACTCCAGTCCGGTGGAGCTTTGTAGAGCCTGAGCTGATCTACATTGCGTTTCCCCGCCGGAGTCCCGTCTAGATGGTCGAGTTCGTACACGTTGGTAGATATACTCTTCGCTAATCGATATGGGCCCTCAAATTTGGGGTTCAGTGAGCTAGTTATGCCTTTTGAGGCGTCGCTTAAGATGTTGGTTTGTCGCCATACATAGTCGCCTAGCTTAAACGGTGGTGTCTTCCTGCCTCTGTTATACTGTTCCGCTTGCCTTCTTTTGGCTTCGATGCAGTTTTTCATGGTTTCTGCATAAGCAGTAGAAAGACTTTCCACTAGGTGTCTAGCATAGGCCGCCGGTGTCCCTGTATCGATTTCTTCGTCGTCATCGTTCGGGGTTTGATTTGAGAATGGCGAGGAGAGTTCTCGGCCAAAAGTAAGCATCGCGGGGGTGTATCCTGTGGTCTCGCTGATGGATGTTCGGATGGCGAAGCCGACAGAAGGCAGGTACTTGGCCCAGTCTTTGTGATCTTCTACATAAGCTTTGATACCTTGTTTTATTGTTCTTATCATCCTTTCGGATGGGTTGCCCTGTGGTCTGTAGGCTACGATTTTCCTTGGTTTGATGCCCAGTCTCCTGCACACTTCATTCCACACCGTGCTGGCAAACTAGGGCCCATTATCGCTCCTTAGGCTATCCATGAATCCATACCGGCAGCAATAATCTATAAGTTTATTTGCAACTGTCACTGCTGTTGCCCTTCGAAGGGGAAATACTTCTAAATTACGGGTAAAATCGTCGACAATGATAAGCGCGTGTTCAAAACCATCCGATTTTGGAAGGGGGCCAATCAGATCACAAGACACCGATTGGCCGGGTTTTACAGCCATTCCATCTTCCCATATGGAGCGATGTTATTCGGTTTAATTTGCTGGCAGACAGCGCATCCCCGGATGTAATCTGCGATGTCCTTCTTCAGGTTCTGCCAATAGTACTGTTGCCTGATTTTTTGGATTGTCTTTTTTACCCCAAAATGGCTACTCAGCGGGTGATCACGATGCAAGGACATCACGACTCTCCTCAATTTTTGTGGAACTACAATGGTAGGGATCCCTTCTTTATTATTCCTTCTCACCACTCCTTTGGTGTCAATCCCAAAGCCCTGTTTGAGGATGTGATCTGCCTGTGACTCCACTCGTTGCCGGACGTCCCTTATGAATGGGTCCGAATGTTGGGCATTTGCCCACTCTTCCAAGGTCGTCGGCATTTCAGCTGGCTCGTTATATGTGTTCATGAGAGCTTCGGGCGTGAGCTTGGCATGCCTCAGAGCTCTAGGCAAGCGAAGTGTGTTTTAGGTTGTGGGCTACACTTAGGGCATACATGTTCGGGCGGCGCTCCCTTTCCGTCAGCAAATGTGAGCTGCATTTCGTCGGGGAGGTCTTCTATGGGTAGCAGTGTGTCTACCAGCCTCAGTGTTGGCAATGTAGTCTCTGTCTCACAAGGGGCTCTGCTGAGTGCGTCTGCAGCTTGGTTAGTCGTTCCTTTACGGTAAGTTACGGTTGCGTTTAACCCCATCAGTCGCATGCCCACCGTCGGATCCTCCGGAAGGTTCTTCTATGGAAAGTATGCTCTTGAGCGCGGCGTGATCAGTTTCTATGATAAATGGGCTATATTCCACGTAGGGGAGGAACTTCTTTACTGCAAAGAGGATACCTAAGCATTCTAGTTCTGTGATGCAGTAGTTTCTCTCAGCAGGTAGGAGCAGTCGACTAGCAAAAGCTATAGGCCTAGGGCCGTCCTCACCATCCTGCAACAGTACTGCACCTAAGCCTTGTAGCTGGCATCACACTGTACTGTAAAACTCTTATCCATGTCTGGCAAGGCAAGGCAAGTGTCGGCGGTTAGTGCGCCCCTCAGTTTCATTGAAAGCGTTTTCTTGTTTCACCGTCCAAATCCACTTTTCCTTTTTCCTCAGCAACTTAGTGAGTGGGGCTGCCATCTTGGAGAAGTCTTTGATGTAAGTACGAAAAAGCCTACTAACCCCAAGAACCTTTTGGATGTGTTGGGCGTTTTGGGTTTCGGGTAAGCGTTTATCGCGACCACTTTCTCTGGATCTGGACCAACTTTCTGCGCCTGGACGACATGGCCAAGGAGATGGATCTTGCTGCATCCATACTCACTTTGCTAGGGTTGATGGTAACCCTGCTTGGCAAGCCTTGAGAATACGTCCTTAAGATGTTTGGCGTGGCTTTCCCAGTCGTTGCTGTAGATGACCACATCGTCCAGGAACGCCATACAGTATGTAAATGCCGCCCCCTCTAGCACCTTGTCCATCACTCGCTGAAAAGTGAATCCAGCACCAGCAAGACCAAACGGCATTCTCTTATACCGAAAGGACCCTCGTGTGTGGGGTGATAAAAGCTGTGAGGTCTTTATGCTGCGGTGTCATCGCGATCTGGTGGTAACCTTGACTGAGGTCTATTGTTGAGAAGATCTTTGCCTTGCCTAACTGCGAGAAAATGTAGTCGATGCGAGGCATGGTGTGTGTGGATTGATTCTGCTTTTGCTGTTCACTGGTCGGTAGTCGATGCATAGGCGCCAGTTGGGAGCGGCTACTGGTGCCCCTTTTTTCTTTAAGAGCACAGGGCACGACGCCCATCTACTGTCGCAAGGTTCTATTATGTCGTCGTCCCACAGTTTATCGATAACGCTGTCCAGTATCAACCTCTTAGCCGGGGTCATCGGTCTTGGTTTACTCCGGTATGGTGTATTGTCCCCCACATCTATCTCATGTGTGACTCCTGTCACAAGTCCTGGTTTCTTGGTAAACAGTCCCTTCTCAAAGAATTCATTCACGGCCTCACCTATGAGTTTTTTCGCCTCTGCCGGGCCTTCAACTTTGGCGATCTTCAGTCCAACTGGGGGTGCTTGAAGAGAAGCTGTCCAGTCTGCCTGGTTTATCGAATGGCACACATTCGTGTGGATTGTTTACGGTGGTCCAACCTCCGATGGTGACTCTGGGTCTATGCCCGTCTTGTAAAGGAAATCGCGACCTAAGATTATGGGTCGCGACATCTTCTGCAAGATAAAAAACTTATGCCTCAAGGAATTCCCATGCCAGGTCATATCTCCAATATTGACTTTTGAATTGCCACCTGCCCTTGTGTTATCTTAAGTTGGGTTTCTTCGATGTTCGTCTTGTCCCCCGTTGTTCTAATCGTTCAGCTATTGTTGCATCGATCAGACTGGCAGATGCTCCAGTATCCAGGAGAGCTAGGTAGTCGTAGCCCGCCATGGTTACCTTGAGCAAAGGTTCCATTGGTATAGATTGAAGGGGAGTATTTACAAGGCTAGTTACCGTGGAATTTTTCGATTGTTGTTCTGCTCCGTTCTTGTTGGCTAACTTCCGTAACTTGATTTTCTTCGTTTTATTTGGTTGGTCCGAGAAACACACGTCTGGGGTGGTGGCAGCACCGTTTCCCTCCCGGCACTTAGTTAGTCGCGGAGGGGCTTTGGCGGTTTTTTGTTGTCTTGTCTTCATCCTGGCCACAGCTTTGTTGGTCTTCTTTTCGCTTGTCTCATTCTTGTTCTGGGTGTTCGGGCATTCTGAGGCATAGTGCCCCTTCTCGTTGCACCCATAGCAGGCGAACAGAGCTCTTGTCTCTTTCTTTAGACGGATGATCGGTGAGTTTCCTGAGACGAGCTGCGAGAATGAGATGGTCGTCCTCGCGCTCCTTGTATCTGTCTCGGGAGTTGTCTCGCAAGCGCCAGTTTGGAGACCACTCCCTTGGCTTGTAAACTTGACATGTTTTACACCGGATTCGGATCTCCTACCTCTGTGACTGTCTTCACTCTCGTCTCCTGATGTAGGGTTGACTGCCCCTACCTTGGTAGTATGGGTCTAATGCTTGCAAACCAACCGAACCATGTCTATAAGAGTCTTTCATCTGTCTCTCTTCTTCCCCGCTCCGACGCCGGTTTCTATTGGCGTATTCGGTAGGACCCAGAGAGGCGTTGTAACTGGGAGCTAGGGTCGGCTCCACGAACCTCGCCGCCGATGGAGGGGCTTGTATTGTCTTTCGTGGTAAACCGCTTCTTGTATAGCCGTGCGTCCTTTGCCATCTCGCGGAGGTCGTAGTACTTTTTGTTAAACGTTACCTGACGTACTCCGGATGCATTTGTCTGAGTACACGCTTAACTTTTTCTGCATCAGTGTAGGATACATCCAGTTTTTTAAAATCATAGATCACCTGAATGTATGTCGATAATGGCTCATCTGGGTGTTGCGTTCGCTCGTCCAAGTCCTTTTTTAGCGATCTTGGTAATCCGCTGCCTCGTATTTATCATTAAAGCATGACAGAAGGTGGCCCCAGTTAGTAAAGCCACCGGTAAAGCGCCACCATCGTGCTGCCCTCTCCCCTAAGGGCATTAGGCATGCCGAGGGTCATCACCTCATCGATGTGCAGGCCCGGCCTGGACGAAGCGAACCTTTCGAACTCTGCCAAAAATTCTGATGGTGTCTGTGAGTCACCATGCCCCGTGAACAGTGGCAATTTTACGTCCTTTAAGCAGCCATTGAGCGCCCAGTCTGTTAGCTTAAGTCTGAGTGCTGCAGGTCGGAGTGGTGCTGCCTTCCTTGAGCCGGATAGGGGGTCTCGAAGCCAGTTCCTGGTCCCTATTCCTCCGCATCCGGGGGTCAGAAGGGTATATTTGGTCTAGTCTGTTTCCCGTTGTCCGATTAGCCTCATGGTGGGCGGTATACCCGGGTGTGCTGGTTCCAAACCCTGTAAGGCTTGTGGGGTTGGCACAGGGGCTGGCGATGTTACTGTTTGTACGGAGTGTTGAGCGGAAATGGCTCCAAAAAGCTCGACTGACTTTTGTAAAAGGCTTGCCAGCTCGTCCAAACTACTATTTAGATTCGGGTTAACAATATTTTCCTCTCGCACATAGCGGTGGTCCTGTACTCGACCAGGCGTGTGGTATTTGCCTGGTGTATACAGGGATCCTGGTGGATGCTCTGATCTATTGTGGTAACTGGAGGCATATAGCTGAACCGGCCTTCATTCGGGTATTTGGGCTTGAAGCTCCTAATAAATCAACACTGTCTTTTAATTTCTTATAGATCTCCGGCGACTGCGGGTCTCTTTGACTCTCCCGGTGTATGTTTAAAAACGTTTCCTCCTTCTGTTGGAGGCGCGAGAGTAGTAGCATCAAAGGGCTGTTATAACCTGCCGAGCTTGTACTGAATAGAGGGCGTACCGTAAACTCTGGAGGTGTATTGTTGCCCCCCGTCTCTTCTACGGCTCGCTTCTTTGTTTCTGTTAGCTTTCTAAAATCTTATTGCAAAGTTGGCTGCTTCCAATCATCAAGCGGCTTCGATTCAACTGTCTTTCTTTTATGAGTGTGATATCTCCTGCTTCCTAACATGTTCGCTTTGAGGGAGCCCTCCCGTGGCTCCTTCAGTATAATATTTATTCGCCCCTACATCTCCTAATAGAGAGCTGGAGTCCTCTTCCACAACTTTCATAGCTGCACTACTGCCCTCTTGGCCCCCGTGAGCCATGTCGTCAACTAACCTACCACAGAGAGACCTCGTGCTTGCAGCACTAATAACCCAAGTGCTGCTCTTAATTTTTACTCAGCGTAATCTGAACTAAACCTTAAAGCGAATAGTAATTGCCAGACTATCAATTGTTTATCACAAACCGAATGTCCTGCTACATACACAATGGTCTGAGTCACTTTGCGACGTGACTCAAATCCCGGACGAGCCCCCAATTATCTGTAACGTACCCCTTCCCCTGACCTCCTGGCACGTGTCTAGGGCGATTATTATTCAACGAGGATCATCGGGAGAATGTGTTACAAGATACTTATTCCCTTAATTGGCTGAAGTGGGTGTGTGTGTGTGTTGGGATTGAGACACTTGCGTGCCCGGCAAAACCCGTGTAAATGTGTTGGGATTGAGACACTTGCGTGCCCGGCAAAACCCGTGTGGATGTGGTTGGGATTTCAGACACTTGCGTGCCCGGCAAAACCCGTGTGGATGTGGTTGGGATTGAGACACTTGCGTGCCCGGCAAAACCCGTGTGGATGTGGTTGGGATTGAGACACTTACGTGCCCGGCAAAACCCGTGTAAATGTTGTTGAGATTGTTTATATTTTTGTGTGAGAGAGTGTCACACCTCTTACCATAGCTCTAGCCGGGGAACGAACAAGGCAGACCGAAAGCAGTTTTCATAAGCACACGGCTATATTTTCTTATAAAAGTACATTGAACAATTTGTTCACAACTTTGGTTCTAGACACAGAGTAAAACTAATAAACTAAAAAACAAACCGAACGAAAAATTAATCTTAAGTCTTACAAGTTTGGCACAAATGAAATAATAACAAGTGATACAAGTTGAAAATAAAATATCGACCAGTCGAGGACTTAGTCGATTTTTCACTTGTGGAAAACAACTGAAAGAAAATACTCTAAGCCCCAAAATTAGTTACTTTGGCTGGGCTGAGACTTAGACTATTTCTGAATAGAAACAAATAGTTTATAAGTTGGCAACAGCAAAAATACGTTCAACTGGGATAGAATAAATCGGACTTAGTCGTTTTCAGGCGAGAGCAACAGGTGAAAAATTACAAAGTCCCAAAAGGACAAGAATTTAATTTAGCCTGGCTGCAGGACTTAGACGTTTTAGGCGAGAGCAGACTGAGCAGCAGATGAAAAATTACCAAGTCCCAAAGGACAAAAATTTAATTCGGCCTGGCTGTAGGACTTAGACGTTTTGCGATCTCAACCGATAGTTAACAACGTGGCAATGTTTGAAAATATTCTAAGTGTTTAGTTGTACGCGCGAGTTTAAAAAGTTCCCAGCGCGGGCTCTCTGTATGCTATGAGCCGTACGGCGGACCAAGTCACCAAGCTGGGTGCAGGCCGCCTGTACTCGGGGCTCTGAGTTCGCGGGCTAACTGTTACCCTGGGCAGCTGAGATGCAAACACCAAGTGTTGGACTCTGCTGCGTTCCTAAGGTTCTTAACAACTGCAGCGGACGGGGTCTTCCTCCAGTGTCAGAAGCCGACTTGACGGTGCGGCTGGGCCGCGCGAACTGAATTTTGGAACTGAATCTCCAGCTCGCCGGGCCAGCAGTATAAACCCCCTAGTCGGACACGGACAGGCTAGGGCCGGGGAGTGGGGTGCGCGCATGCGCAGTACGATGCCTCTGTCGGCCTGCTGGGAAAAAGTACCTCAGCAGGCCGCTAGGCGGTACCACCTCGCGCTCCCGTGGGGTTGCTATTGCCAACTTGTACATTACCAAATTCCCCTAGCTGGGGCTAAAACTAAACAAGGGTACATTATACGATTTGCTTAATAATATTGTCCTACATGACAACAGTGACCGCTTATTGCATACCTAAAAATAAATTGAACTACTCCCCAGTAACCAAACTACAAAACAGTTACCTTAAAAGATACTACTACATAATGTACCAGCTCCCTTTGTCTAAGCTACTGTCTGGTAACATTCTACAATTTAAAGAATACTTGACATACAATGACATACAAATACAAAAAATTGATAAAAATGAGCGGGCTTACCTTATCAATGATTACAGTGTCAAGGTGATCAAACAATAAACACAATTTAAACAGTAAAAATGAAGCAGGGGGCTAGTACGACCTTTGGCACTTAACAAGCACTTGAGCGTGGCGGGGAATGCCACCGCCGCCTAGATGTGACCAACCTGTTGCACAAATGCGCGCCCAATTTAAACAGTGACGATCTGCCCAGGTCGTTACAAGGTTTAGTTGAAGTTGGTTCGCGGGGTTGGAATGAGGTGGAGGAGTTACCCGGTGGAGGCCTACGGTGCTGTCCGTGAGCCACCATGAGGTCGGTAAAGTAAGGACTTAGATCGACCTAGGTCTCGGGGGTCGCGCGAGGACCAGATACCCTGTGACGGGACAGGCGGCGGGTCGCGAGTGAAGATAGTGAAGTTAATAAGGATAGTAAGATTTGAACTGTGATTTGAAATTATATTTGTGATTCGCGATAGGGAGCGAAGTGAGATCGAACGACGAGATTTGAACTGTGATTTAAAATTGATCCGGGATACGCGGTACGAACCGAGAGAAAACACCAACCAGTGCGACAAGTGAATCTGATCAGACCACCGATGGAAGCAGAGACGACGCGGGAATCGAACGTATCGATCCACGGCAGCGAAGTGATCGTCATCACCAGATGAAATTGACGGCATCCTAAAGAGGACTCAGAATATCGCAAACTTGGATTACTTCGTACCCAGTGTGTGTTTATTTAAATCGACAACGCCGATTTAAATACTTTTCCCCATCAGACAATCATCAACGATCATCGCAATGAAAGGAGACAGATGAGTAACAAAAAACCTTAAAATATAACATAATTTCACTAGATTTAAGCTCCTTCAGAGATGTTAATTTGGGCTCAGCCACCCCATTTGTACTTATATGGATCCAACTAGGTAGGGCAAATATAACATGTATCACCATTTATTAACCGTAACAATACACCTGAGATTATAACCACTACACGTATCACAACCTCTGTAGATTGTGCATGACCTAATGTCCTGTCACTAGGCCAATAGTGTTTTTGGAAGGGTCTGTACCAGCTGCGGCGGAACGAGAGACGGCACCAGACAACCAGTGGGGAGGGGAACCAGACAAATTGTCTGCAATCCTCATTTGTTGTAGTAGAATTTGTATTGCAGGATTAGGGAATCCCGCTACCAGATCAACCTGAGCTGATTGGTTCACCCAATCAGGAAATTAGTTTTAGCATTATTGTATGACAATATGGCGCCCAGCAACCGGTAGCAATTAAGATAAGTAATTAGTAGGGTCTTGAGTGTGTATTTGTCGGCCAACTAAGGGGCTTAAGTACTGACAAGTATATGAACGTCACATATTCAACATTCCACATTTAAATTTCCAAAATAATGTTATCTTGTCATCATTTAGTCAAACTTTTGTGCAGAAATCGTAGGATGGTCACGTTGTTTAGATTAACGAACTTGACAACGTAGGCCTACTGGCTAGACCCCCCATTCCCATCTGGTCCCTCACCACATTGTTATTTCCAAATGTAAAATTTTGCATCAATTTGAGCTGAAATGTGCCGTCACTATATAGTTTGGGATGCATGGTTATGTTTATAAAACTAGGAAAACGCTAAAGTCCCGCCGCGTTGATGGATGAGCGTTTTTTGTAAGTTTTTTGTTTGCGTTTTTTGCGTTTGTTTGCACTTTTCCTTTGCAAGTGCTTTTTGAATGCATAAGGTGATTGTTGTCAAGTTTCTATTGTTACTTGTTAATTGGTATTATAAACCCCAAAAAAAACTCATATTTAAACCTTTATTTCTGTGGATTCTGGCTAACTTTTTCAACTTTTTCTTTCAAAAGGTACTACATCACCATAATCTTAATGTCCATATGAAATCTGAACGTTGTAGTCCCACCCGTTTGGTCAGAATCGGCCCAAGTGTGACGAAAATATCGCACTAAAAATTGAAAAACTTATATTATAACCTTTATTTCTATGGATTCTGGCTAACTATTTCAACTTTTTCTTTCAAAATGTACTACATCACCATAACCTTAATGTCAATGTGACATGTGAACGTTGTAGCCCTACCCGTTTGGTCAGAATCGGCCAAAATGTCACGAAAATATCGCACTAAAAATCGAAAAAAATCGTAAAAGTACGATATTCATGAGAAATATTTCTTCGATTGTACCCAAAAACAATACACCTCTAAGTTCAGAGAAAACGAAGGTCCCCTACAATTTTCATCAAGATCGCATAAGCCGTTTGCCCGGAATCGAGCGAACAAACAGACAGAAAAACAAAAAAACAAAAAAAAAAAAAAACACCCGAGCTAAATTTTTTGGGGGGTCAGTGAAATTGAAGTCTTCGCTTCGCTCATCCAATAAACGAACTTTCAATAATTTTAAATAATACCAACTCATTAATCTTGTGGTTAGCGTCTCTGCTTGCAATGCAGAAGGTCCGGGTTCGATTCCCGCCAAATTCAGAAGTATTTTTAACTTCTGATTTGGACTTAAGTCCATCAGTTCTTGTTTTAGGAATTTGTAAACAGTGACTTTGGAACCGTCCTAGCAACGAGGATCATAATAAATTTAAAGTTGTTCTGAATCGGCCTTGTGGATTCTGGCGTTGATCCACGGGTGTTCGCACTGTCCATACCACTGATTGTTATATTTCCTATTAAAAAAATTATTGATCTTTGATTGGTTATCGCTCACTACTGCGCCTACAGGGTTGGCCTGGTCTCTAACCTTGAGCGCGCAAGATTCGATACACCTTGGTCACTGCATACAATCACAGCCTGACAAAAAAGAGTCGGTAAAAATGACTTCTTCAAAAACAAAACCATTGTTATTAAAATAAAAACTACACATTTTAAGCCTATTTTTCAATTTATTATTTGTTGTCGGTTTTAATCGCAATGGATCTTGCTCATTTTGTTATAGCAGTTCTCAGTTACCTGGTCTCGGATGTCTGTTTAAAATTTTAGATCAATCTATTTGGTCGTTCAGCCATATGGGACCGGACAAACAACAGACATTTTAAACATATAACTAACAAATTAATCACGAGGAAGGCCCGTTCGACTTGCGTTGTAGACTACGTTCGCTACGCTCACTCGTCGATTCGACACAACAGATCACTAATGTTTTTTTTGCCACTTAAAACTAAGCAAGAAAATATAGTAAATAATAATAATATAACATCATTTATTTAGACAGCGGTTCACGGTCTACTAAAATGTTGTCTGTAAAAGGTATTGTGTATAATAACCTGCTCGTGAGCATTTTATAATGTTGCTACGAATAACAAAACAAATTAATGCTAAGTATATATACTGGTCTTTTGAGTTCAATGTATTATTATACATCAATTAATTTAAATTTATTGATGATAAAAATTATGCATCTTGCTTAAATAACATACTCAAAAGTAAAACTTTTGTCGATTTTTGTGTAAACTGATCATTTGTACTGTAGGGCCTACAGATTTGTACGGGGAAATTGTACCTACCTATATTTTACATCAGCCTGAAAATGAGCTTGAATGATAGAGCTGGTAGCCAGCTTATGTTTATCTTTGCTTCAATACCGGTACCGATTGCCTCTTTAATGATTAGGCCTAAATGATGCAGTTAGTTAATTATAATTGATCTTTTGTGTTCTCCCACCTAGTGTATGGGATTATGTTCTGGGGCACCTCTGCCCACCTAAATAGAATATTTGTCATACAAAAAAGAGCAATCCGCACATGGTGCAACGTCAAACAACGACACTCATGTAAACCTCTATTCACTAGATTGAACATCTTAACTGTGCCATCCATATTCATGAAACAGCTTGCTTTGTTAAAAAATACCCAAAATCATTCATTCAAAACTCAGAAATACACAATCACTCCACCAGACAAAAGAATAACATACACGTAATAGACCACAACTTCACATTATTTAGTAGAGGCCCGCTGTTTATGCTGCCCCGCAAATATTGAACAAACTACCAACCCAAATAAAAAAGATTGACAATATTTCTAGATTTCAGTATGAACTGAAGAATGTACTATTAAAATACTCCTTCTATTCAGTCAAAGAGTTCCTACAATGGGAGAAAATTACGATATAACAGCTACAGACTATCCTAGGTTTAGGTTAAGATTGTTTGAGTAAATTAGTAAATTAGTAAATTAGCCCATTTAGCATAGGTAGGCCTAGTTTATAGGAATACAATAATGTAGTTAAATGAGTTATTTTATGTTAATTTTGAGAGCTTACTATAGGGTCTATGTGGACATTTATATTAGCTGATAGCTTATATTATGTATACCTACCATCAACTGACTACGAATAAATAAATAAATAAAATATAAAAAACACTTAGAATATTATAGGCCTATATAGAATATTTCAACAAAAAAAGGTAGTATACATGCAATTTATTCTGTAGTTGCATAAATAATACAACATTTTCGGAACTTTTAAACAATTTAAATTAAACAAATACATAATTTTTGATCGAAATACGTACATAAAAACTACCTATGCTAATTATATCTATTCAAACTAAATATAAACAAAACATCAAACGGCGTGACTATATTTTAAGATTACGGCATGTGGCTTCCCACAGCGAGGTTTTTTAGTTTTCTTTTTCTTTTCTTTTTTTACTATTTTGACCCAAAATGCATGATAGCATGTACATAAAACTAGGAAACGCTCAGTTGGACGCGTTGATAAGCGAGCACGTGCTATAGCTAGACCCACATTGCACATTTTTTTAAATTTTAAAATTTACGACGTTCGCGTTTCCAGTATTATTTATTATTGCCAAGGTATTTGGGTAAACCCGTGTTTAAATCTTTACTTTAAAATCCACCGCCATCTAGAGGACCTTGACTCCTTGGGAAAACATTTAAACTCTTTGGTGACAAATAATAGACTGCTTCCTCAAAGTATTTTGATTACTTTATAGGTGGCAGTGCATTAGAAACTTCGCGCGTCTTTTCGTTGCCATGGCAACGTTACTTTTGTTATAATGTAATTTCCATCTACACAACTTATCGGATCAAAAAAAAATTAAATATTCGTGACCGGACGGACATTCTAAATGATTTGGCTATCTCAGATTTTGTCGCCGTGAAGTTTGAAAAAAAAACTTTCGATTAACTTTAATGTAACTTTTTAACTTTTTGAACGATTTTGCCACAAAACTAATGGCATTCAATCGAGAACGAAGCTTGCGGATGGTCAAAATTTCAACTCGATCCGAGCCTCCGTTCGAACGTTATGGCGAGACATAAAAAAAAAAAAAAAAAACAAAAAACAAAACCAGTGACTAAGTTTTCCGGCAGAGTCAAATGGAAACGCTCGCTTCCTCGCTTAATTACCTTTCCCTACCTTTCATTAGAATACTCACATGCCCATATTGGAACAAAAAAATTTCATGCTGTCGAAAACAGCATAGGGTGCTATCCCCGGATATAGGCCTATAGTTATGATATCTCCCTAAAGTTTGTTTCTAAAATTCGCAATATTCAATTGAAATGATATTATGAAGAAAAACCAGACCATGTGCGTAAAGTTGGCTCTAAATAAATATTTTTAGATTTTGGACAACCTTCTGCCCCGGGGGGGATTAGCTGGCTCTGGACTACTAGGGTGGGGCCATGAAATCAAGATTAATTAAGTTATTCATAAATTCAAAACAGCTTAATACATTGTAATAGCCTAATGCCAAATATAGTAGTATATGTAGTAGTGTACATAAATATGTAAGTTAACTCCCTGCAGTCTAACTTACATCTGGATTTCCAGACATCGGTGCGTTCTGGGACACCTGGCACATCTCTATTACCTTCCTAGCACAGCCAGTGTGAATACACCTTATATATTATCTAATTGTTCCTAGACCATTCTTTTGACGAGCTCTAAGCCCTCCAGTTATATCACTTTTGTTTTAATATAGATAAATCCATTTTCCTTTCATTTGAAAAATTTTGTTTCTACAGCTTAAAATTTCACTAAAGTGGTACTGGTTCATAGTTATTTAATTCAAAGTAAAGCAATATAAAAATATTCCTAAATGCAAAACATTGATTACAAACAATAAACATAATACTTTTAGTTTGACCTTTTTAATTATATTATATTCATCATCATTATCTGTTGCCACGTCCAACTCTGCGTTGGGTCGGCATTGAAGACAGGCCTCTCCATCTTCTTCTGTATTGCCGCCACTGCTCTCCTTCCACCACATTCCAGTCTCCTCCTCCTCCTCGCTGTTATTTTATTATTTCGGATTCAAAGGAATCGAATTAGAATACCCACTGAAAGATTTGATTTAGATTCGATAATTTCGAAGCTTCGATTACCCCTCAGATAGATTTTCATATTCAGATTTTCATAACATTTTTGACATTTCAAATATCTATTGTGGAAAGAACTATTTTCTTGCGGTACTAAAGTTTGGTTCGAGTTCGAACTTCAAATTTTTTTAAAACTCAAGTTCGAGTTTGGTTTGAATTTCAAAATGCAGGATTGGCCCACCCCTACTACTTAGCTATGAAATTTACATGGTGCGATGATGAAGAAAGGTCTAGCCCCGGGTGCATTGTCTGTTGTGAAAAATTAGCAAATCAAGCAGTGGATCCTAGCAAATTGAAACGTCATTTTTCTACTAAACATAGTCAACTAGGGGGTAAAAATGAACGTCTTTTGACCTCCCAGTCAAAACAAGGTTCCAAGTTTGCAAAATTACTACTTGGTTAAAGGGGGTGCCGCGAAATAATTAAATGCAGTAATGGGGTGCCTTGAGTCGAAAAAGGTTGGGAACCACTGGCCTAGATAGTAGCCTAGTAATACAAATAATAAGAATAGGTAGTAGTTAATTTTTTATCAACATAGTATACTGCCCTACTAAGCAAGATGGCCCTATCTACAAAAAAATAGTTGTGAGTAAATTGAAAATTAATGAATTAATTTGCACTGCAAAAGGTATTTATTATTATTTGAAAACAATTGTAATAATGAAGTCCTATAAAATCAAATGGAATTTATTTACAGGGATTAACATGATTTGATTGATGTACAATTAATTACTGTAGGTAGGGCTTTTTCTTTTTGCAATGAAAAAATCACAGCATTTGAAAACAATCCACTTCCACCGTCTGTTATTTGCCTTACAATGAATACTAGGTTAAAAAGCCCTATCTACATGGCAACAGTGAACATAGGGTCTTCTTCCTTAGTAAATGCTCATAATTTTGTAATTTGGGCAAAATAAGTAGGCTACATGACAAAGTACACCAATTTATAGCAGAGTTAGGGCTTTCTAGCTTAGCACATTAGATGGAGAATGTTGCTACGCATCTAATGCTACGTCTAACTGAAAATAGGATAAAAGTGAATTTTTGGAGCCATTTTGCTTAGTAGAGCAGTATAGCCACGTAGTACAAAAATAAAGTGTTAGGTAGAAATCAGTCTTTATTTTGCTCAGCAGTGGATTCAAGTATCGTCATTGCCGCCCGTTTCATTCTCGGGTCGAATATGTATAAACGCTCTATCTATTGCCAATAAGGCTTCCTCTTCATTCATGTTAAACCGATCCATAAATATTTTTGTACACAAATCGGGAAGAAGGACTTTAGTGATATACCCATGCAACTTCATTCTTGCCTCAAAAGTATCGCAAAACTCAGCTTTGCACATCTGCAAAAGCATTTTCTGCTGTTCTTGGCAGTAAGGACTCAAAGACAGCGCAAAAACTAAACCCTCCCTTTCCTCCTCTCCAAGTCCATATCGGTTGTGCCTGCTGGATGGACGAATTTCTTCGTAAATTTCCCTTAAATATCTGGTATTTTTCTTGAATTCTATTTCAAGGAACTTTAAACTTAAGTCTGTCATTGTATATTTTTGGCTTAGTTCAGGTGCAGTAACTTCTGGCATAGTACTTTCTTCGCTTGAAGAATCAATGCCGGACATTTGTTCTTTGTATTTTTTGGAGAGTTCAACATCACTAATAGATTTAACACGCGATGATTTCCGTATGTCTGATCGAGAACCAGAGCTTGTTGTTGACTCCCGAGAAGAACAGGGACGCTTATTCGTGGACTTGCCGGGAGTACGATAAACACTGTTGCACCTGCGCCTTGCAGTGGTGTTGGCGACCATCACAGGAGATTCCAATTCACAGCTGGAGTTTGCTGAACTACCCAAAGTTGAATTTAAATTGTTATGTGAGGCACAATCCTGCCGACAACTGCTAGGTGTTGCTCGACGTGACTCTAGCTCAGATTGCATAACCTGAGTTATGTTATGTTGATGGACAATCATCAGGGATTCTTTGCCTGTATATTTAGACACTTTAGATATGATTAACTGTGAGGAGTCGTCAGCCATTTGATCAAGGGAATCAACTTCGAATTCACTTTCAACTGCCGGAGTGGGTGTGACAGTGGTCATTGCTGGAGCTAGAATGAAAAGATTTCATCAAAATTTAAAGTAAATCAATAAATGAATGTTAGTAGGTAGGTAACATATATATATTAATATATTAGATTACTGTATATGGATGACTTTGTATCAGATGTTTTTTTTTTGTATTTTTATTTATATAGCAAAGCCCAAAGGCTTATCACACAGTGGGTGACAGATCCTAATTTTAAACATCCATGTTATCCCTAATATAGCTTAAATGAAATCATTAGTTTACAGACATCATTGAGTTGTGTCTCGCGTGCAATTTAACTAACTGACAAGTTTGTCAAGCACAGTCACTTGATTTTGTCAACAATTTCTCCCAGCCGACCGACTCGGATTTTTCCTTGTTGCTTTTAATTGTGTTCCGTCAAAAACTTACAAAATAAGAAAATCTAAACTAATGAATATGCTAAATACTAGGAAAACGCTCAGTTGGACGCGTTGTTGAGCGAGCACCGGTACGTGCAACACGACCCGAGTACGACATTCCCATAATGTTACATACCAATAAGTCTTTAAGGTCTTGACCGATTTACCTGAAAATTTGTAAAATAGGAGAGAATGGATAAAATCCACCGCCATCTAGAGGACCTTGACATCATTTCTTTGGGAAAACTATTTTAACTCTTGATTACTTCTAGGTGGCAGTACATAGTGACCAGAATTCTTGTGCGACTTTTCGTTGCCATGGTAACGTTACTTTTGTTAAAATGTAATTTCTATCTACACTACTTATCGGATCAAAATAAAATTAACATATTCGTGACCGGACGGACATTCTAAATGATTTGGCCACCTCAGATTTTGTCGCCGTTTAGTTTTAAAAAAAAACTTTAGATTAACTTTAATGTAACTTTATAACTTTTTGAACGATTTTGCCACAAAACTAATGGCATTCAATCGGGAACGAAACTTGCGGATGGTCAAAATTTCAACTCGATCCGAGCCTCCGTTCGACCGCTATCATGAGCCAAAAAAGCTGAGCGACTTTCCGTTGCCATGGTAACGGGACTTTGTTATAATGTAATTTCCGACTATACTACTTATCGGATCAAAATAAAAATAACATATTCGTGATCGGACGGACATTCTAAATGATTTGGCCACCTCAGATTTTGTCGCCGTTTAGTTTGAAAAAAAAACTTTCAATTAACTTTAATGTAACTTTTTAACTTTTTGAACGATTTTGCCACAAAACTATACAGCAACCCGCCTAGGTGGTATGTACATGTGTGCAAAATTTCAGGTCGATCAGAGAAACGGTGCGACCTGTATCGAAGCAGTAACAGAAAAAAAAAAAAAAAACAGACATTCGAGCCATAAGAGTCAAGTGGAGACGCTCGCTTCGCTCGCTCAATTAATTAATGAAGATGCTAAGCCACCTACCCACCCAGCTGGTTGTGCCAGAAGCTTGCTGTCTCTCTGAGAGACGTGACATCAGCCATCCGAGTGCCAAACCTCTTATTCCAACAGCTTCAAGTTTTAGTGCCAGACGGCTATGACTTATGGTGTCGAACGCATTGCTAAATGCGAAGATAAATATCTACCCAGTTTTAATCACTATCCAAAAGTTTTTTCTGGTGTATGGAAATGAATAACATTGTTATAATTTATAATTTTATATTCACACAGTATGCTATCAAAATTTGTTTTTCTCCCATGGCAATGAAATACTATATTTCATTAGGATTGATAGTTGAATAATGGTTACATGTACAAAGTGATGCAATATACAATACAATATAAGTAACGATATCAAAATCAACTCTATATAGTCCCAAACACTAATAATCTCAATACAATACTGAGGGAAATACTATACTATTCCTGTTTGCGATTCAAACTCATGACTAGTTCCATAAGCTATAACGTCCAAAACCAAGACAAGAGTATTCTTTGCTGTACAGTGTTATTGCATCTATTTATTAAATACAGAGGTGGAAGTTCTTGGTTCGAACCCTAGTCAGGCAAAGCTAGTTTGAAATGTTTCACTTCAATTCAATTAAACGTTCACTTTGTGTAATCTTAACGTATTTACACTATCACTCTAAGTTGGGAGAAAAGTCAGTGGCGTCAACAACCGATTGTGCAAGGCGTGCAGCCACAAGTGGGGGCTCCCCAGGGCCGTTTTTTTAACACTGTCCCTGTCCATTACTCTTGACAGTTTATGACGATTACCCGGTTTACGAGATAGCAATTTTCATATACTTGGAACTGCGGCTTCACGAACGTGACATGTTTTCTTGAAAGTACATATATGAGGTTGTTGTTTTCATTACACTCGTAATTAACATGGCTAGGTAAAGTAGCCTACTAATCAAACATCTACGAGTTGGACAATAACCAGTTACCACAGCCATACATTAAAACGCATCAAAAATATCCCCGCGTCTGAGGAAGAGAGCCTCTTTTTAAAAAATGTTATCAGTTTTTTGGTAAGTGTTTTTATTTATTAGGTATATCTTGGGGTCTAAACATCTTTTTTTTTTTTTTTTTTTTATTTATATTTTTAATTAATGTCTATCGTATTCAGATATGAAGTGAATTTAATTTCTTTAGAGCAAGGCACTCACACTCAAATGTGTATTATATGCTATGCTACGCGCTTAGGTCCATGCAAATATAGTTCTACCTCAGAAAGAATGTGTATTATATGCTACGCTACGCGCTCACGTCCATGAAAATATAGTCCTACCTCAGAACATTATTCCTAGGAGGCCTAAACGAAGTTATTTTTTACACACATCAAAGATAAATAGAACGTTTTTTCACTTAAGGATTTCCACATTCGACAGAAATATTAATTGTAAATAAATTATACCTGATACACAAGATAACAATCAATAAAAAAAGTTAGTGGTCATTTGAGACTCCGGATACTATAAAAAACATTGCAATTATCGCAAACAAATACACAGAAAAAATACAAACAATCTTGTAGATTTATAAATGCGTCATCGCATAGGCATGTGTTACACTCGTGAGTGAGGATTAATTCTACTCATTATTTACATAGACTTGGAGAATTCTTATTTACACATGTGCACATAAAGAATGAGGTACATTCACGTACACTCACGACAAAATACGTTAGTATTGTGATGTGTCTATATGCTCGCCTCTAGTGTCTACTATAACAAATAAACGCAGGGCCCAATAATTATATTTAAATAATTTAAATTAATTATAATAAATATATTTAGAAAACTAAAATGTAAATGTGATCATATTCACATTTCATTTGTTTTGTTTCTAGAATTCTTGGGCCACACTTTGCAAGCGGCATTCACATGCAATGAAGAGATGAACTGCATTGCTAACTAAGTATACGTTGTAGATTTTCTACTTAGAGTTAGAAGATAGAAGATTTCGATTGCTTGGACAAACAGTTTTTACCAAATTAAAGTAAAATGGAAATCACTAATTCGAAGTATAATGCAGGCAATTAAAATTAATATTCAATATAATGCATATATTTTATTTTTATTAATCATAATAACTCAATACATTATAAATTTATAGCTTATCCAAGCAATGATTTGGATACTAGGTATACCCGGAACAATATTAAAACGTAAATTTAAAAAAAAAACTTTTTAATGATCTGAACAATTCTTGGAAACATCAAGGTGCATAAGCGATCATGTAATAATATGCCTCCCACTCAGGGTTGTTACGGTTTTCCCCAGCCCAGTTAAACTGAAACACTAAACAGCTAAACCTGAATATAAGCCTACACTTTTTTCATTATTTGAAGCCTCAATGTCCCTTACAAGCTAAAACTAGGAAAACGCTAAAGTCCCGCCGCGTTGATGGATGAGCTTTTTTTTAAGTTTTTAGTTTGTGTGGGATATCTTTACTATTGCAAGTGCTTTGCTTTGCTGCCTATGCATTGTAGGTGATTGTTGTCAAGTTTCTATTGTTACTTGTCAATTGTTATTATTTACCGTAAAAAACTTATATCAAAAGCTTTCTATCTATGGATTCTAGCTAACTTTTTCAATTTTTTGTTTCAAAAGGTACTACATCACCATAACCTTAATTTCCATGTTTAATATGAACGCTGTAGCCTTACCCGTTTGGTCATAATCGGCCCAAATGGCACGAAAATATCGCACTAAACCGTAACAAACTTATATTAAAAGCTTTATTGCTATGGATTCTGGCTAATTTTTTAACTTTTTCTTTAAAAAGGTACTACATCACCATAACCTTAATGTCCATGTATAATATGAACGTTTTAGCCCCACCCGTCTGGTCAGAATCGGCCCAAATGGCACGAAAATATCGCACAAAAAATCGAAAAAAATCGTAAAAGTACGATATTCATGAGAAATATTTCTTCGATTGTACCCAAAAACAATACACCTCTAAGTTCAGAGATTTCGAAGGTCCCCTCAAATTTTCAGCAAGATCGCACATGTCGTTTGCCCGGTAGAGAGCGAACAAACAGACAAAAAAAAAAAAAAACAAACAAACAAACAAACAAACAAAAAAACATCCGTGCTAAATTTTTTGGGGGGTCAGTGAAATTGAAGTCTTCGCTTCGCTCATCCAATAAATATATATGCATATAGACCGGGTACTTAAACATGGTTTTTTAAACAAGAAAAGTTAGGGGGTCAGTTTATACTCAGGTTCGGCCTATACTCTGCACAATTAACGGTAATTCAAGGAAAAAGAAGAATCAATGCAACGGAGACTTATTATAGGTTGACCGACCGGCTAAATCCCCTGGCCCAAACGTAGTATGTAGTCTACCGCCAATGTCAAAGCATAGGACAGCCCTATGTGATTTGTATTAGTGGTGTGCACATGTGCACACTCGCTTGAGCCAGCCAGGGTATCTAGCCAGACAGAACCTATGCAGCATTTGATTGTCACAGTGTATTGCCAATTGGCAATAAGATAACCGATCGAGCCAAAAGAAACGAAATGTGCCACAAGAATGAATGGGGTAGAAAGCCCAAGAACGGAACATCTGCCTTGGAATAGGTAGGCCTACGCCAACTTACCTTTCCCCTCCTGGTTATCTGGAGTTTTATCCTCTGGAGAAACTCTCCCGTTCATATCCTCCCGATCCATCCCTGGACTGTGGTGGACTCGGCGAGACATCCTGCGGGACTTCTTGCGTTTTCATTGATGAAACAAAAACAGATATTGACGGGTAAACCACGGGTTAAGGTTTGGCAAGACAGGTAATTATATTAACATATTTGCGATTTTTTCTAATAGATGTAAAATTAAAAAAATAATTACAGATCAAGTTAAAAATAGTGTGTAGTGTTTCCTATATTTGTGATACTGGTATTGGAAGTGAGAGGAAACTAAAATGGGGTCCAGGGGCTTGGACCTACAGTCCATACCAAACCAAGCTGGCACTAAAATATAACACTAGAAACAGGTTTTTACTTTTTACATAGCCTGGCAGGGCCTGGTATGGACTAGGTAAAGAAAATTATTTACTTCAAAGCCAAGACTTGATTTAGCAATTTTGTAGATTTTTGAGTGGAAGAAAGGAAATTTTATAAATATGATCATTTTCCCAGATTTTTTATTAGATGAGGGAGCAGAGGGACTAAGGATTACCATTCAACTCAAACGGTGCATATTCTACGATTCTGTACGTGTGTGTGTGTACGCCGAATCGCTGAACCCATTGCGCTGAAATTTTAATCAGACATCCGGTACGAGTTAACTGAGAACTGTGAACAAAATCAGCTAGATCCATTGCAATTTAAACCGACAAGAAATAATAAATTGAAAAATAGTTTGCAAATGTATATGATATGAATTATTTTAAAGACAATGGTTTTGTTTTTGAAAAAATATTTATTGTTTGTTATTTGTCATTCTGTAAAAATGCAGTGCCCAAGGTGTATTGAATCTTGCACGCTTAAGGTACCCCCAATTCCGCTCGGAGATTGAGTAAACCTTGCAATATTTACACGTATTTTGTACTGGCTATGTTTTCCATAGTTTTGTCACAGATGATAGACTACACTGCGTTATATGCATTTCAAAACATGTTTAATAATTTTAAAATACAATCCAGAAATTACAAAATCTTTCCCAACCAGGGGATTGAACCCAGGTCTCCCACATTATAGGTATAAGAGCGCCTTAGCCAACTAGACTAGGAAAACGCCATAGTCGTTGTTAGACGAGTGAGCGAGTCATGCAGGCGCGGACTGGCAGGGGGTGCTGGGGTGCGATCGCACCCCGGGCTTTTGACATTCCGGGCCCCTGTGGAACATTTGTACACACTACACATTCAGTTTCAGACAAAATATATATGATTGTATATTAATTTTGTTTACTGCGAAAAAGAGTTGTCAAACAAAATACATTAGATAATATTAACGATGACTGATGGGGTGCCTTAGGCAGCTCTTCAAAAGAGAATGGTTGTTCAGTGTTCTCACTTTTCAGTTTTCATTAGGAACTAGTGACTATCATGTATAGCTAATTGACTTTCTCGCCGCCGCGCTACGAGAAGAAATTTCGATGCGATTGCAAGTATTTTGGTCTTGGTTTGCCAGTTCCAGCTAGCAAGGGGATGGCGATGGGTGGGTGGGGGGGGGGGGGGAGAGAACCGGCGCCGGCCTGGGGATGTAGAAGTAGTACCGTGAATCGTCTCATAACAGGTTACAGCTTACGATTACACATTATTATTGGAAAGTTATGCATGATTCAATCAAAATGTCCAGTATACACTCATCCCCAAGCTCGCATTTTGCGAGTATCAATTTGGAACTTGCGAGTTACATTATTGGTTGTAAGGCTTCCTCAAATATAATTTTCCCGAGATTCGAGCTCGGGTAGTGTTACTAGTTGGCGCCTGTTAATCGCGTCCTAAAATAGCGTTTTAGGCCATAAAATATAACGAACCACCCAAAAAAAATTCGCCTTCGGCAAAATTGCCTGTGGCGGCTGGGGCTTCGCCCCAGACCCCTGCTTTACTACGCGACCTCATACGGGCCCTACTACGTGCCAGCACCCCGGGCTTTTTCGACCCAGTCCGTGCCTGGAGTCATGTGTTGAGTACCCAGCAGTGTTGGGTAGGAACTTTTAAAAAGAACGCGTTCCGAGAACGCGTTCTTTTTTCGGGAACTTTTTAAGGAACGCGTTCCATTTTTAGTTAGAGGAACTTTTTAACACAAAAGTTACAAATTTATGGTAACTTTCAATAAAGTTTTAGAAGTTCCTTTCACACTTAGTGATGACAAAACCCACCATGTTTATACATCTGAAAACGAATTTTGCTGATACAAATATAAAAATTAGTTGATTAAAAAACAGTAGCATATCATTTTTAGGAGACATAACCTCGATTGATGAATCTGTCATATTTGCTAGCGACGACGGGGCTAAAAAATCGCTACCTAAATCCTATGTAACATAATTTATCTGATAAAGGAACTTTTAACCAGGAACTTTTATATTTCAGGAACTCAAAAGTTCCTTTTTTTTGTGAAGGAACTGTAACTTTTAAAAGTTCCATTTGAAGGCCAAGTAACTTAACTTTTAAAAGTTCCTTTTTTGCGGGAACTTACCCACACTAGTACCCAGGAACATTTGCATTTAAGTTTGATAATTATATTGGTACCGTATAGATAAAAGGTTTTTTAAGTTTTGTTTTTTAAGGGCGCATCAACGGTAAGGCCATAATGCGCCACTCTAGCCTAAGATAGGCTATGGAGGCCTTAAAAAGGTAGGGGGAAGAAAAGGGATGTTACCATGTACTCAACACTAGGGTTGCCAACTCTGACCACGGGAAAAAACGGCCTTCCATGTAAATTCGTGGGAAAGGGACCAAGCACGGGAGGTTTGGGGGGCAGAGCCCCCCAACTATAGCGCCGCAGGCGAAATTTTTGAAATTCGGCTTTTTAGATTGCATTTGGTGCGTTTTAGAATAAAGTGGTGGGCTGGATGATATACCAAAACAATGAAGTTTTTGTGCAGCTAAAACTGGAAAACCACCAAAAATAAAAAAAGTCACTGAGGTAATAGGCCTAGATTATAAAATATTACATCCGCTGATATGCCGAGTATTCATAATTCGAGTAGGCAATGGGCATATTTTTATTCATAAGTAATTTAGGCCCAAGGATAATAAATTCCAAATAAACCACGAATAATTTTTTTTATCTTAATTTCAATTTGTCATATCACGATTCTCAAAGCAGTAAATTACTATTACGTAAACAGCATTGACAGATTTAAAGAAATTATGATCAATTAACAAGTTTACTTCTTAATCGTGAATGAGTATTTAGCAGTTGATCTTGCTGCTTGAAGGAGAGTCTTGTTGGACTTTATTTTTTCGCGGAGTCAATTTCATCGTTGGATTCGTGCACAAACTTCCCGTATGAACGGCATTGACAGTGGACTGCAGTGCAGTGTGGCAGTCTTTGGCCAGCCTACTGCCTTGTTCGCTGTCTGGTGAGGGGGTTGGCGGGGAAGGTCAAGGGGAAGTGGAGAAGAGCAATGTTTACTAATTAAGTGGGATTTGGGATTTGGGAAACGATGATTAGGATGGTTTTTAAATATTTATTTTAGTTTTTTGTGTATATTTAGTAATATTTTTAGTATAATGGGTTATTTACGTAAAAAACCGGCAACACTATTGCCGGTCGAAGGGACTGACCGACAACCGGCCAAGTGGGGCAAAAACCGGCATGCCGGTCAAAAACCGGCCGGTTGGCAACCCTACTCAACACATGGCTCACTCACTCGTCTAACAACAACTTTGGCGTTTTCCTAGTATTTATTTTGTATTTCCTTGACTTTTCTGAGTTTTCCAGACTTCTAGAAATACTGATTTTGACCATCAGGCGAGCTACTTATGAATTTTACTTTTATAATGCAGCGGAGAGGAAGGAGCTGGGAAGATGGTGGAAGAGATACGATTGTGGGAGGACAGAATGGAGTGAAAAAATGTGGTTGCTATCTAAGCTGACTTTGCCAGAAGCAGGAAATGGCAATGGATGAATAATGATGATTTTGTTGGTTGGTTTTGGTTTTGAAAAGCGTCTAGATATTTTGCCTAGATGGCCGCAAGGCGTGCTACTGGCACCATCCATACCATTGCAACAAGTCTTCCCACAGACCCTCAATACTGAACAGGGTGTTTTCACAGTGCACTTTTTCTTAATTTTGAGCTACAGCCTACAAACACAAGAGTTGACTGACTTTTTGCAAAGTTTTCTTATATAAACATGTCCTGAAACTGTTGTAGTACGCCTATGTATTTAAATCGCTGAACAGCTTGGGAAGTTTTGAAACATATAGGTATTGTTGATTTAAATCAATAGAAACCCGATTTAATCCTAAAAGTTGATTAAAATCAAATAAATCCAATTAAATTCAAATAAATAACCATTTAAAAAAAATTAAACCGTGACACACAGTAGGGCCTACTGACATGACATCCTTAACTGTGTGAAATGCACATGTTGTTGCAGTTTATTTTTGTTACAGTGACACCAAAACTCAACATATATCTGTTTCCATGACAACTGTGCTATTTTTGGACATCTAATCATTTTTTAAAAGCTGTTGTTTGTTTTTCCTAGTTAGTTAGTTAGTTAGTTAGTTAGTTAATGTTGTTTTAGGGCACTCAACAGTAGAGTTATCAGTGCCCATGTCAATTGTATTGGAATCTTCCAAATTTTCTTTTTTTTGCCACAATGCACACACAGGAGTTTTCCTTGATAATTATTTTTGACAAGCATTTCACAATTTTGAGTCATTACTTTAAGGTGAATCCCTAGACCTAAATAAGATTTCTAAAGAATGCAGATGTCTACTACAGATGTCTGAAAAGTTGCCCGAATGAAAGAGGGACTAAATAAAATAGATAATTTTTTTGAAATTTTTGGGATGGAACATAACCTCAGAATCAACAATTATGTATATTCAAATGACCCGAATCAATCCATCTAGCTCAAAATTAAATTTTGAGCAGAGTTTTTTTGTGTATTGTTTTTTCACACCTTTATCTACACCTAATTATAAGGGGAATAATTTTCTATGATTAGGTTTACTTGCGTTGCACAATTTTTTTTGTTAGACGGTAAAAAATTTGAAATTGTACCGGTAGGCGAAAAAAATTGTGCAATGCAAGAAACTATAGAAAACCATTTTCCTTATAGGGTGAAGATAAAGGTGTAAAGAAACAATACACAGAAAACCACTGCTCAGAATTAAATTTTGGACTGATAGATTGATTCAGACAATTTGAATATAATGATTCTGAGTTTATGTCCCGTCCAAAAAATAATCTACTAACTTATTAAGTCCCTCTTTCATTCTGCCAACTTTTCAGTCATCTTTAGTACATTCACATGAAATGGTATTCAGGTCTAGGGATTCCCTTTAAACATGTTTGTTTATTGACATTCAACGAGGGTTGGTGGGTTACGCGGTTATCATTCTGTGTTTAAACTAGGAATGTCATCAAACAATAATAATATGAAAATTAATATCGATAATTGCACCGAAATGAGAATAACATCGCGATAATATTGTGCCCAAAAAACATTGCGCCAATACGGTCACTTTGTTATCATATTGCTTTTCTTGCATTTGTGTCAAATTGAATTGTGCCTCATCTCAACACTGTTTGGCGGATTGGCTGCCACCAACGACCAGCCCCTCGAGCGATGAAGTGCAAGAGAGAGAGAGAGAGAGAGAGAGAGAGAGAGAAGCAAGCGGCGAGTGCTGTTCCTCAAACGGCGCGGCAGGGGGGGGGGGGAGTAGGTACCGTCAAATAGATTGCAAGCGGAAAAAAACGTTTTGAGACGCTGAGAATTCCATGAAATCCACAATTCAGGAGAAAAGTATTGTTGTGGCAGCGTCGACTAGTCATATGAACGTGTATACGCTACTGAATAGCTACCATTAAAAATCGGATTCTCAATAATTATCGTGATATCGCTAGCAATATTGTTATACTACGATTATAGCGATAGTATTGATAATTAACCCTAGTTTAAACGGGTGCAGGCTGCAACACCGGTGAGTTTTATATGCAAATTTCAATCCGCGTTCCAACTCGTATCGAACACTAAAAATATAAACGGGGTCTTAGGCCTAGCCTAAACAATAGAATAGGCCTACATTAAACAAAGAAAAACAAGAAGTAGCTTACCTTAATTTGCATTTGTGTTTTTTTAATATTAAAAATTTGGGGTTATTTATTTTTCAGAAACCGTTTTGGGGGAAGTGATCCTGGGGAAAAGTGGCCAGGGGGGGGGGGAGCAAATGTCAAAACTGGATTAGAACCTATCAAATTATCTAAAAGGCCAAGTTAATTAGGTATTTTTTTCTTCTTTTAGAATTACAACCAAAAACTTGGGGGAGGAAGGGGGTGAGGGATGGTGGGGGCGGTGTTAGGAGTGACTTTGGTGGGGGGTCGTAGGATGGCCAAATGTCAATATCAGATAAAATCCAAACAAATAACCTAAAAGGTAATAATTTTTTTGGGGGGATGGGGGTGGGGTAGTTGGGCATGGGGGGAGAGAGTAGTTGGGAAAGGGGGGGGGGGAGTCTGTAAGGGGTTGGTGATGTCAAGGTTGTAAAGGATCCGACAAAATTAACAGCGGGGGAAATAATTTTAAATTTTCATTTGTTTAGTTTTTAGGAATGATAAAAATGTGGGGAGTGGAGTTCCAATGAGAGTGACTTGAAGAATGGGGGGGGGGGGGTAGTGTAGGCATATGTAAATTTTTGATGAAATCTGACAAAATTACCATTTAGGGAAATAAATTATTGAACTAGGGCATAGTTTCTTTAGAATTCTAAAAAATTAACAAAATACTATTGGGGGGGGGGGGGGGGGGAGAAGAAAAAAAGCAGGGTGCGTTTAGATGTCAATGTGGGAAAAGATTTGATAAAATTTCCATAAAGGTGAAGAAAATTTGATTTTTTTTGTTTTCCCCCCATAATTCGATTTTAATAATACGTATTTCATGGCTAAACAAGGGTTTTTCAATGTTAGGCTAAGGAGTTAATTCGGACAGCATGCAGATTGTTTGCATGAAGTATTTCAGTGTTATGTAGGCCCTAGCTCCATTTGTTCACATTGTGAGATTGTCTAGACTATAATATCACCATCAATAATATTGATAATTGACTAATGTTATTGATATAGCCTAGGCTACTAGGATAATATATTAGTACTTTAGACAGAAATTAAAAAAGTAACTTGTGTAGTCACTTTTTTAATTTCTGTCTCAAGTAGGCCTGCTAACAATAACAGCGTCATAGTCGCCTAGGCCTACTATAAAACCAAGGTTAAACACAGCTGGTCAGAGAACCAAAGAACGAGACACGGTTTTACCCGTAATTACATGTACCTACTCATATTAGCAACCATGAAAGCCTATGACATTGCATAAATACTAGGAAAACGCTTAAGTCCCGCCGCGTTGTTGGATGAGCGTAATTGGTGCATTGAGCTGCCATGTGTTATGCAGATTTTCTGTTGTTCTGTGGAAAAATCATTATTAAGTTGAATTTTTTTAAATTAAATTAAATTAAATAAAAAATTAACTTGAATTTTTTATTTTTTTAAAATTAATTGTTATTGTTAAAAAAAGGAAAAAATCGTAAAATTGCGATTTTTATAAGAAATAATTTCTCGATTGCGCTCAAATTTAACACTTATCTATTAATTCATAAAATTAAGGTTCTGTAAAAAAATAATTACAATCGGATAAAGCATGTAGGTGTTATAAGTCAAAGAATTGTTTTAAAAAAGAAAAAACCCGTAAAATTTTGATTTTCATGAGAAATAATTTTTCGATTGCGCTCAAATTTCACACGAATATCTTAATTCATAAAATAAAGGTTCTGAGCAAAAATCATAACAATCGGATAAAGCATGTAGGTGTTATAAGTAGATGAAGTTTTTCAAAAATCGAAAAAAAATCAAAAAATTGCGATTTTAATGAGAAATATTTCTTCGATTGAGCTCAAAAACATGGCAGTTCTAAGTTCAGAGATTTCGAAGGCCTCCATAAAATTTCATCGCAATTGGAGTATCGGTTTAGCCGAAATCGTGCGGACAAACAGACAAAAATACAAAAAAAAAAAAAAAACATTCCGGATTTTTTCTCCAGTGTAGTGAAATGGAATCTTCCCTTCGCTCGCTATGCTCGCTACGCTCATCCAATTAGGGTCTATATTTATTTAAATAATATCACTAAATCAAAATTGGCCAAGCTTAAAACCATAAAACTTCAATTCATTTTATGTTAATCTATGTATAACAAATTATCACTTACGTAAGTCAATAACATCAATATCAATATCCATAAGTATCAATATCATCACTCTTATTTTCCCGTTTTTTTTTTTCTGAAAAATTGGAAAAATCGGGGAAATTTTTATTTTTCATAAAGTTTACTAGTTCAGTTTTTATTATTGGCATCTTTATGGTAAATTATAAATAAAGATTTATTGTTAAAATAGTCAACCTACTACGTACTAATAATAGTACTATTAGGCCTACCTCCTTATTATAACAATGTAAGCTAAATTAGAATGTTTATTTACGTGTGTTTATGTACGTGTGTTTACTATTGATGTAATTTTCCAAAATCAATTGCAATTATTGCCACCTACATCAGCGGCATGTGAGCGCAACTGGTCGGCATTTGATGCTATACACACAAAATCAAGGAACCGCCTCACAAGCAGCCGGAGAGAAAAGCTTGTTGCCGTACGTTCAAATCTGAACTTCTGTTATGACACCAAACTGGTAGGTACTTCTTCTTCTTTTCAAATGTCCGCATTTTTGACTTACTGGGCCATCATGCATTTAAAAAGTTAGCAATACAGCAAATGGCTCTGATGTATACCTACTATTTTTAGCTTTAGTCCCTCCCACGGACTGTTCTAGTTACTTCACATTATGGACATGGAACAATCTTTGAAATGAGAATTTCAATCATAATTTTAGCCTAACCTAACAAGAACAACTAAGGCCTTTTTCTTTAATTTTTCTATTAAAATAGGCCTAATGAATTAAAAACTGGAAGATAGCCCTATGTAATTGGGCTACCTATTGATATTTATTTTATTTATTTAGTCTCTATTTGCAACGGATAATGTAATCCACTAGTGCAAATTTAATAGAGAAGGGAGGAGGGGAAACCCGGTACCGGCACATAGCCGACTCCTTTCGAAAAGTACCAAGGGGACCAACGGCTTTACGCCCCATCCGAAAGGACGGTATAACCTTGACAGTCATATAGGTTCCTCCACTAACCCGGACTGCCGAGCAGATGGCGTCAAGGAGAACGAAGCTGTCACACAAAGCTTTCGAACCCACGCCAGCGATATACGTGTGTTTAAAGCAGTGCGGTCACTCACTCAACCCCTGACCACGCCCGATGTTGCTTAACTTCAGTGTTCGAGTGAGAACTGGTTAAACGACTGCGGCTAAATCACTACATTACACACTACTAAACATCACTACATTAACATTAATAACAATTTTATTTAGGGTATCACTAAGCACCAACCAATTTCCCAATTTTTCCGACGTGCCCGGAAAAACACGGAAAACACACATTTTTCCTAAATTTCCGGAAAAATTGGTAGGCCCAACCTTATAAATCCCTAACTGTACCTAGCCCTAGTCTCCTAGACCACAAAAAAGAAGAAGTTTTTAAGGTTAAAAATAAAACTGTCCAACTGTACGGCCCTAGTAGATATTTCACTAGAAAGCAGCATAGTCGAGTAAGAAATCTTGTAGCCTAAGTACGATAGGGAGCAGCATTCATTGTTGATGGGAAACAAATATTTTTACGTATGCCGATTGCCGTCAGTCCCGTCACTTGTTAGTATAAATAAAAGATATCGGGCTACTGACTTCCAGTGAGTGATCTCCCATGTATCGAGCGCATTAGTCAACCTAGTCCTCCATAAGTCCTACGGTCCTACTCCTGCCTACTTCCCATGTTAACAAATACCTACAAACTGTGAAATTTTGAACCTAAGTACAGGAAACACTGAATATGATAAGAATAAGCTAGGCCTATAGGGTACACACAACTACGTCACAAATCGAGGGGAATGAGGGGTATTCTCCGTTTTGAGCCCAACTGGTGGACAAGCAACCATCGGTTCGCAAGTGGACGCCTGCTGAACGTCGCACAACTTATCACGCTCTAACTTTCATCCTATTCATTATTGGGGAAAAACTTAAGAGGAATAATATTTAGCAAATATATCATTCCTTCTAATAGCGATTACTTTGAATTTTTACACGGCCGTTAACTTGTTATTTCGATGTACATATTAAAATAAAATTTAAGACTTTTACTTGTTTTTTATGAAATTTAATAAAACAACTTCAATTGACAAAAATCTAGTGATCGGATTTTGACAAGACCGCCTTCAAAAAATTCATCGGACTGTTTAGACAAGAAATAAATAAACTTTCTAGATAGAAAGTGCACAGAACGAAAATTTATAGCATAGGGTAAAACGCATGGTATGTGTTTTCATCTAAAATACGCGCTTTTGACGTGCGGATGAGCCGTGAAAAACTGCACGCTATGCTGTAAAATTTCGTTCTGTGCTTTTTCTATCGAGAAAGTTTATTTATTTCTTGTCTAATTAGTTAGATGCATATTTAGAGAGAATTCTTTTTGAAATCCGATCAGTAGTTTTGTGTCAATTGAAGTCGAAAAGACTTCAAGATGTTGATAATTTTGTCATTTATAATGCGTACATTGTTATAACAAGCTAACGGTTCTCTAAAAAAAAATCAAAATAATCGCTATTAGAAGAAATGATATGTTTGCTAAATATTATTCCTCTTAAGTTTTGTCCAAATAATGAATAGTATAAAAGTAGAGCGTGATATTTGTTGAGCCGTTCATCAGGCGTCAACTTGCGAAATGAGGATGCTTGTCCATCAGTAAGATCCGCGGCCACTTGCCGCCGAGCTGTGACGTCACGTGTGTGTTCCCTATTGACCCATGAACAACTCTTTTTTTGTTTTTTTCAATGAATTGAAATTTTTCATTGATATTTTTAAAAATCATGGAAATTGCCATCACTAGGCAGAAATGATCACACATGAAAGTATGTAGTCTACAAGAGGGGCACGTGGAGGACAGACCTGAGTTTCACCTGTCCACGGGACGGATGGGCCAAACGATATGGCTCAAGACCCAGTCAGTACCCGGCCGATTTGCTATTCCCGAGTTGAAAGCTGACGAGACGGGTTGGGTGAGCTAGAACCTGTTTGTTGGCAATACTGTATTTGATTTAGTTTTGTTGTTAACCGCTCTTCACTATTTCTAGCCAATAGCAATGCTTCGATTTCATGTTTTCATCTAGCTGTCAAAATACAGCAGACTAAAAATTAATAACATTTGAGGATTTGAGGTTTGAGGTTTGAGGAGGAGGAGGTTTGAGATTTGAGGTTAAGTTTAATTGCAAATTCCAATTTCTCGTTATTTTAATCATTCTTCTGTCGTTTTATTTACTATCGACAAAATATTTTGCATTTGTGAAGTGCATTGTGAACGTGTAATAATGTTTTAAGGCTATTCGACCGGATTTTTCTATTTTTCCAAATATGCAACCAAGTCAAAATATAGTGAATGACTGAAACTGGTCACTTTTAGAAAATCAAAACTATTTTTTTTAAATTTTTCAGATCGGGCACACGGCAAATAGGTACCGACTTCAAAATAATTTTAAACTTCAATTCGCCCAAGCACACCATTCAAAGTAGGTAGTTATGTTTCTGTGACATTAATTTTCAACTGGTTTTCTAGAGGCTGACTTCGAGAAAAAAGATTTTTGTTAACAATTGTTTTTCCTACGATTTTTTTTGTTTGGCGGTACAAACCGGTACAAAATACCCAGCGCATCCCAGAGCAATCCCTTTGACAATCTTCTTTACATGTTCTCACTTTAGGGCCTATGTTGTGAGGAAGAAAAGCCTAAGCTATCCTAATTTAGGCAACACATTAATACGCTCAATAAATAGCGTTATAGATAGATAACTTTATTCATCTTGACAGGCACATTGTACATGTTTGACTCCCGGAGGAGAAGGTGAATAGCCTAAGGTAACTTACAGATAAGTATATGTAATCCTAGTACTACAGAGTAATCATGTACATTAAGTAAATAAAGAAAATTATGAAAATAAAATAAATTAATACATTGTAATAATTGTAACATTGTGGACTGTGAAATCTACACTCAATGGTGGTAAGAATAATAATTTATATGATGTATCTAGTTACAATTGTTTGTGGATAAGCCAACATGTGGGAGGATAATATAAAAGTGGAATTTGAAAATAAGCGAGTTGCTTTTAATGATAATGACATTGATATAATATATTAATTTATGGAAGTATAACTGGAGAAGAGAATTGTTCAATGAGGTGATTTACAATTGGTACAAGATAATGGTACAGATGAAAGTATGAGACATAATGATATGGAGGCATATAACTAAAAAATAGTAATCATATGTTACAACTTACAATGTCAGTAGACTTTGAAACAGGACTTTAAAACAGGTGATATATCATTATTGCTGAATTTAGTTAGAATAATAATTGTTTATTATTTATTATTTAATTAATTGTTCATTATTTATAATTGTTTATTATTTACATTGAGAGGTAGTCACTAACCGAGTAGAAGCTGTTTTCTGTGAGATATATTTTTAACTTGTGTTTGAAGGAGGGCAGGGTGGGGAGTGGGTTGTTGTAAAGGGTGGAGGCAAGGTACTCTGGGCCTAGTGCAAAAAGGCGCAGGTGGTGGGGCGGCCTATGTATGTGAAGGATGGCTCTTGTGTTGTGGCAGTGCACAGACGCATTGAGAGAGAAGAGGTTACTATTTGTGCAAACAAAGAGTGCAGCAGACTGGATGAGTGTGCATGCTAGAGTTAGAATTCCTAATTCCTTAAAGAGCTCCCTACAGGAGTGTTTTCTGGAGACACCCGCAATAATGCGTAACGCAAGGGACCTATATATTGACAGTGTAATCACGTGTTCTCTCTCGTGTAGCATCCACATACCTCCCCGACGACGATGACATTTGACACAACAAACGATGACGATGGCAAAGACGATCGCAACGTGAGAACCCCCTTTTGTCCCTATACCCGTGGCTGGTTCTGACCAGCATGGGCCCCTCCTCCCCATATCCCCTAGGCTTGAGTGGAGCATTATGACCCAACGGTTGATGCGCCCTTAACCCAAATAAACTAACAACAAAAAATGTAACATCCACATTAGATTTAGGAGGCAAACCTAGGGCCCAACTCAACTCTAGTTTCAATTCATTCAATTCATTTCATCCATATGACCAGAATTATGGTAGGCCTAGGCCCTAGTAGGCCTACCTACGCCATAAACAATGATAGTATACAGAAATAGGGCTAGGCCTGCTCAACTGTCTATGCCATTTTTTATTATGTAGCCTACCAATCTACAGGCTGAAAAAACTTTACTTTATTTTAATGTTTAGGCCAATGCCCTACCTAGCTTTGGACCATAGGACAACAGGCCAATGCATATCCTACTGACAACCTGTGGTCTAGGCCCAACCCAAGTATGCCACAGGGCCTATGGTAGGACCAACAGGTTTTTCTTTGCACAAAGCATTTATCATTGGCTATTTTATGCTCCTACGAATTTGGATAGTCATCCGTACCATGTAGACCATATGTATGTGGAGTTGGGCTTGGGTGACAAAATGATTCTCGGTTATGTAGGCACTACCAAGTTTGTGGGGGCTACTTTGAAGTTTTCATCAGTGTAATTGATTGCAACCCAATGTTACAACATAATATATGGTAGGCCTAGGGAGTGAGATTTGAGAATTGAGATTTATTCATGGGTAATTGTAGGCAATAGTCCTACCGGTATGCATGTGCAACAGTTGAGTAGGGGTATGAACTCGCATGACAGTGAGTGGGCACCTTTTCGGTGCATAGATTCTTGTTTACATAGCGATCTGTGCAAGATGAAACAAAACACAACCACAGTTTAATTTCTGTATTTAATACACAGAAAGCCGTACTTTATACACGCAAAGCTCATGAAAAATAATTTCTCTTCACTAAAACGTGCATTGCAGTGATGTTGTCCGCCATTGTTTTCTTTCAAACCATATGGGCGGCTCTCTCGGCTAGTTTTGAGCAGCCGAGATAGATTGGACGGACAAAACGGGACGAGACCAATCTCAGGAATTGGGGAACAAAACAAGACGACATGCGCTCTGATGGTTTAGGCTGGAACTATTTTCGTGAGGATTTTGAAACGACACGACTGCCATCTATGTTAACTTTATTGCCATGGCCCATATTTAAATATTTAATTTCAGATTTTCGCGGACATATGTAAACATATTGTTTTTTACTGGTGTTTTTTGCCGCGAATAATTTATTAAAGAAGAGGGCACTGACTTACCCCTCCTCTCCTGACGTTTCGGGAAAGTCGCATCTCCCATCTTCAGAGGCCTTCACTCCACGATGTGTTGCCTGGAGCTCCTCACTCGCGAACTGACTGTTCTCGTTGCTGTCCCTCTCGCGTGTATGTCTACGTCATCGTGCTTATCTCGTAGTGAAACAAGTTTGGATCGACTACGCGTCATAGGTCCTCGTTCGGGTATAGTGACGGCTTCAACACAACAGCTGGAGCTGGGGTCTTGTGTTGGCGTCACGACGTAGGGGTTGTTAGAACGTAGCACACGGGCTTCTTGTTGATGTTGTAGGAGAACAGGTTTCCAGGAAGTAGGCAACCGTTGTCCGTCATCCCGTTTGTTGAGACTTCCCGGTCGTTTTTCTATTTCAATAGCCTCTCGAATGATACGCACTTTGAACTCTTTGATTGAGGCTAACGTCCTGGTGTTTTCAAAGTTAATTGAGTGGCCAGTACTCTTGACGTGTTGGGCCAAACCAGATGTCTCTTTGCCACTGTTGACTGCTAAACGGTGTTCATCACGTCTCACCGATATGCGGCGATTAGTCTGACCAACATACACTTCACTGCACGACCCACAAGGAACTTCATAAACCCCATGGGCTTCGAGGGGTATATTGCTTTAGCATTACGTAACATAGCGCTTATCTTCTTGTAAGGGGGATAAGTAGTTTTTATGTTGTTTTTGTAAGCAGCTTGCCTATTTTTTCCGATGTGCCCCTTAAGTACGGAAGGTGCACGAATGCTGCCGGTTTTTCTTCTGATTTAGGTTCAGGTAATTTAGGTGTGACAGTGTTTTTAAACGCTCTGTTAATAGTGTTATCGGAATAGCCATTGTTAAGGAGAGTTTGGCGCAGGTCACGGGTTTCTTTGTTAACATTATGGCGGTCAGAAAGTTTCCTAGACCGCGAAGCGAGTGAATGACCACTGCGTTAAGTTGGGCAGGGTGATGATGCGAGAGGGCGTTAAGATACCTGCCAGTGTTGGTTGGTTTTCTGTACAAAGTATGGCCTAAGGTTCCATCTTCTCTTTTATAAATACAAACGTCCAGGAACGGAAGACGTCTATTCTCTTCTACCTCCATGGTACAGGTGATGTTAACATGTAGGCTATTGATAAGCGCTAAAAACCTCATCAAGTTTACTCCTTCCATGTGGCCAAATGAGAAAGAAGTCATCAACGTAGCGTAAAAGTAATTTAGGTTTGTATGTAGATAGTTCCAGAGCACGGTCTTCAAAATGTTGCATAAATATAATAATATATAAGTGCGTATTTCTCGATGGGTATTGAAATAGAAAAACTGCCGGGATATTAAAACAACAGAGATTGAAGTCGCCCAACTGTGTCCTGACTTCCACCTGGAAGGGAAACACTTTTTCTGTTCGATATAAAAACATACAACATAGAAGGCGTGGTATCCGAGGCTATTGAAATAAAACACGAAGTCTCAACACGAGACGACAACGGTTCCTATTCTGAACCGTCTGCCTACAGACCAACAAGAAGCACGACACCTACGTCGTCGCACACAAGACCCACTCCAGCTGTTGTGTTGAAGCCGTCACTATACCCGAACGAGGACCTATGACGCGTAGTCGATCCAAACTTGTTTCACTACGAGATAAGCACGATGACGTAGACATACACGCGAGAGGGACAGCAACGAGAACAGTCAGTTCGCGAGTGAGGAGCTCCAGGCAACACATCGTGGAGTGAAGGCCTCTGAAGATGGGAGATGCGACTTTCCCGAAACGTCAGGAGAGGAGGGGTAAGTCAGTGCCCTCTTCTTTAATAAATTATTCGCGGCAAAAAACCCCAGTAAAAAACAATATGTTTACATATATATATATATATGGGAAGAAAAGGAGACGACATGCTCTCTGGTGGTTTAGGCTGGAACTATTTTCGTGAGGATTTTGAAACGACACGACTGCCATCTATGTTTAACTTTATTGCCCAATAGCAATCGGCCATCCCATTTTCAACTGATAAACGTAGTCACGTGGTACAAAACAGCTCGTCCCGTCTCATGGACGGGTGGAACTCAGGAATAGCCCTACTGGGCAAATACTCTTTTCTGAAATGATTAACGGTTGATAGGAACGGACACCAAAGAGCAGAAATTACAAGTTTTCTCCAGAACCTTAAGGCCAGTGATGCCAATGGAGGGATCTCAAGGGAGAGTGGAGAGAAATCACAGGAAAGAAATGAAGGGAGAGAAGTTGTGTCTTTCCACCGATCTATAGGCCCCTAAGTATTAATTCAAGGGGAGTGGTACCTATTGCAAGAGGATAGACTTTTGCTCAGATAGGTAGGCCAATATTAACTAGGGTCTACATCTTTCAACACTAGTAGGACAAAAATGTACGCAATATTAGTTCCCTCAATTGTTTGAATCGAGGTGTCACATTCTTCACGTGTTTGATCCCTATTCAATACATGCTTGGAAACAACTGCTGTTATGATTTTATTTACTTCAATACCAATGATGAAGCAATAGCCACGTGTTGTTGAGAGGTGCATCAGAATCCAGTAGGTACTTACCATAGCTCAGTCACGATTCACAATTCAACCAACACATCATTGGATTATGCGTACCTATGCCTAATACACAACAAAATCTGATTAAGTATTGGTCAAGCTTTAAGGAATATATATATATACTAGGAAAAAGCCAATTGTCGTTGATAGAATAGCAATAGAGTCATGTTTCACGCTGCATTGGAAATGTTTAACAGAGCTTTAAACAAAAGGGACTTCACATAAGTTAAAAGTTTCATAATAGGCTTGCCAACTTCATCAAACACCATTTTGAATATCTTTTGAAATGCATAAAATACAATGGAAAACACTAGGCCTATCTGTAGGCCTCGGATGTGTGAGGTAAGATTGCAAGGGCCCTACTCAATCACCTAGAAGAATAATAAGGAACCTTCCTACAGGCGAATTTATAGGTAGGTACGCTCAGTGAAAGCAGGAAAAGGCCCAAGGTGGCTGAGGGGCCCCCAAATTCTGCCATTGGAAAAATATATACATGGGTAATTCCGAGTTAAACTGGAATTTTCGTTGGACTATTTAATGTCATTCCCTTGTATAAAACTCCAAGGAAATGACTATTTTTGACGTCCAAGGGAATGAGAAATTTAGTGTTATGATGCCCATACATTTGAAGGGAAAATGTGACAAAGTGATGCAATACCACATTTCATTGTGCATTCTAGGGCTACTCAGCATCATCTGCAGTTACTACTGTCTAAAAAGGCCGATTCTAGGTGATACTTTAAGCATCCAAGGTAATGACTTGTAAAACTCCAAGGGAATGACTATTTTTGACGTCCAAGGGAATGATCAATTTAGGGTTATAATGCCCATACATTTGAAGGGAAAATGTGACAAAGTGATGCAATACCACATTTCATTGTGCATTCTACTCAGCATCATCTGCAGTTACTACTGTCTAAAAAGGCCGATTCTAGGTGATACTTTAAGCATCCAAGGTAATGACTAGGCCTAGTATACTAGTTTGTAAAACTCCAAGGGAATGACTATTTTTGACGTCCAAGGTAATGATCAATTTAGGGTTATAATGCCCATACATTTGGAGGGAAAATGTGACAAAGTGATGCAATACCACATTTCATTGTGCATTTTACTCTACATCATCTGCAGTTACTACTGTCTAAAAGGCCTATTCTAAGTGATACATTTGGTGTCCAAGGTAATGACTAGTAGATAGTACACTCTCCTGATAATATCTTCAAAGTATTAAATTACAACCAATTGCCAGCAAACTGTTTGACTCTGCTCTGTAAAACACACTGCCTGCTAAACTTTATAAACATGTGTGGCAACAGCAGTAGAGCCAACTCAAACATAACAAATACTGGTGTTCAAGATGAGGACAGACTTTTTGACCTTGAAAATCATAGTATAGGCGCTCCACGCTAAGAAAGGAGATGCGCGCGCTTTCGACGGGCCAATCAGCGATCGTTATTTTAAATTGGAGCCTGCTGAATGGCTACAATTCACCCGTTAAAAGCGCGCGCAACTCCTTTCTTAGCGTGGAGCGCCTGTTTTTTTATATGACAAGTTCACAAGTGTGAAATTGTGAATTGAATGCAAAAAAAAATAGAAAATGTTTGATAGAAATCTACGAAAACAGATTAAAGTTTCAAATTATGTGTTTAGGAGACCCAAGGGAATGACAATTTTGACCATATTTGATCAAATTTGGGGTAATAATTGGAATCAAATCAAAAAAGTAATGTTGTTTTCAAATTAAGAAAAAAAATTACAATTTTTTGTCCTCTTTTTTTCTAGTGCACATAGAAATATGGTTTTAAGCATGTTATTAGGCCGGGACAAGAAAATTCCAATTTAACTCGGAATTACCCACATAAGACCAATGTAGGGCTGTAGGCCTACACAAGTGGAGCTATGCCATAGGTAATAGCCTACAAATTTTGTATTGTGTATTTTGAATCATTATTTAAAACTCCCAGTACCGTATGGTAGGCTATGAATATGGCAAGGCTCATTGGTATATATAATATAAATGAGTTTATACCGCCGGCAAAGATTAGTTATGTGCCGCCGGTATATATTTCAAATGGCAGAATACGGGGGCCCTGCTCCTGCGCGTATCCAGGGTGCGAATTGACGGGCGGGATGGGGGGGATTTCCCCCCTCTGGTAATTTCATCCCTGGCTCTGTCCCTGCCGGGGATGGCTGAATCCCCACCTCTGGATTCCCATCTCATCTCATAACATATCAAGTGACTTTATCTCATAATGTTAATAAATAATGCGTCAATTTACACATACACGTATTCCTTTCAAAATAATACCTCAATCGTTTCTAATACCATCTTGAGGGCAATAATACCCCCAAATTTTTCTTCAGATCACTTCTAAGGCCATCTCGAGGGCAATAATGACGCAAAAATTTTCATCAGATCACTTCTAAGGCCATCTTGAGAGCAATAATACCCCCAAATATTTTCCTCAGATCGCTTCTAAGGCCATCTGAAGGGCAATAATACCCACAAAAAAAATCGCTGGGGCTTCGCCCCAGACCCCGGTTTGCCAACGAAAATACTATTCTAAGCCATCCCCCCCTCTGCAAAGTCGTTAATTCGCACCCTGCGCGTATCTATATATCCGTCTCATCGCTAGGCCTCGGGCCAAGGTGAAGTTCGAATCTAATGCACGACTCAGGCCTATACTCCCGCTGCGTCACCGCCCTGAAAATGAGGGACCCCAGAATAAACGGAGAAGCGGTAAATCAAGGAGTGGAGCGAATGAAAAGGAAAATGAACTTGTAGGCCTTGATAGGCCTAGGCTGGATACACAAAGCCTAGGCCTTGGCCCTATAGCCTAGGGCCTATAAGGTGATTGAAGAGAGAAAATGGAGAGAAAAGTCCATTAATGAAGAGAAGGGGACACTTCTATACCTGGGGGGTCCAACTTTTTAACAACGATTGTATTGCTGTTAAATTAACAAAAAAAAACCTTCAAACCCTTTAACGTCGCTATTTTAAACAAAAGTCCTTTGGCATTTAAAGTATTTCATATTTAAAATGAAGTTAAAGGTTTAGTAGGTAAAGTATTTTTTTGGAAACGTTGCAAAAAATCGTTGTAAAACGGTTGGACCCCCCCAGGTATAGAAGTGCCGAGAAGGGTGCGTGAGAAAACCTGTAGGGGTAAGTGACCCCGTGACCCGATGGTTAACAGCATGAGTTGAAACAAGTAGGCCTAGGCCTAGGCCTAGGCCTACCACCTACCCTGGGGCTCACTGAAGGGCCGTAACTGCCAAGCCCCCATTCTGAAGACCTAGCCCTATGCCTATAGCTATGTCTTTGTGTAGGTATCCAATCCCTTTGGTTATTCAATGGCTATATGTCCTAGGCTTTTGTGTATGAAATATCATCCCAGACCTACACACATAATAGGATAGCTCGGCGGCTAGCGTAGGATAGGCCTAGGTCCTAGGTAGGCCATCGGATTTTGAGTGGGTCTAGGCTAGGAAAACTGAAACCTATGTTGCTGTTAGGCCTATGCTTTGGACTAGCCTAGGCCTATGTCTACCGCCTATTACGAGCCACTTTTCAATATTTACATGAAACTTTACTAACCTATCAAAACAATTAGTCAACAGCAACAGGTGGTAACTTGGTGTAGCTCGTGGTCTGTGGTCAGTGCTCGTGGTCCTGTAGTTGATTTGCCTGGAGGCTGTAGGACGAAAAGGCGGGAAACAAACGGTTTCTGAGTGAGTGTTGCCAACACCAAACCACGCCCAAAACGAAATATATTTAGCACCGCCATTTGGACGTTCAAATGGGTTGTGAAGACGGGTAACCGTATTATGGTCTTTAGTATTTTGGGCCTCAGTTTTTCCAAAATTACAAGGGGAAGTGTTCCAGTTTTGGAAAGAAGTATAAATTTACCCAATATGGGCACAGTAAGTCTACCCGTGATCCGTGAAGACCAGGTTTAGGGACTATTTTCTTTAGCAGTCTCCGCACAGGCGCGAGCGTAGCAAATTGAAGAGTCAATCGGCCCATTCCAAGATGGCAATTTGGCGTTTTAATTTATGCTTTTTTAATGCAATACAGTATTTTGCGGGATTGTTTGATATGATTTTAGCTTGTCTTGTGCAGCATGGTATTGAACAAACAGAAACAATACGAAGTCATTGCATAAGGGAATTTAGTAATCATTTGGTGTTAAAGGCTAGTATGCTCACCTGTCAACCTGGCGGCAATCTTGAGAAATATTTGTGCTAGAAATCGCTCCGATTTGATTTAACATGTAAACTGGAATTTCAAGATGGCTTCTAATTGTCACAGAAGTGGACCACCGACTGCTAATCTAGCCTACAATAGGGGTTCAATAGGTTCGTTTTTTGTCCTGCACTGCCGTCGCTGGTGCAGGGTGTTGAACACCAACACGTTTTTCTGTCCCCGTGCAACTTACACTGCGGCGTTATTTAGTCCAGTGTAAACTTACACTTGACCGCGGTGTAACACCAGCTCCAGAGGTGAGTGTGCGATGTAGTGCAGTGAAAAGATGGCGGCAACTTAAATTGAACTGTGTTTTAACCTAATGTCAACATTTCTTCTAGGCTTTATATCAGAAATAATATTGTTTTATATTACATACATTACTTATTTCATACAAACGTAAATAGAAATCAAAATTGTACAGAATTATTTAACTGATCAAATGATGCTACACCAAAGCGTTTTTTGTCTTGCTGTAGTGTTACTACACTATCGACGTTTTCCGGTCTACACCCTACACCAGCACCACAGAAAAGTGCAGGACAAAAAAGCGAACCTAATATCTATGGTCTACCCGTAAAAATCATTCCATAATCATCTAGATGGCGGTGATAATGAGTGATTGTATGGTGATTGTTGTTGTGGAGCCAGTAATGTTTTGGTGTACGGAAATCCAGTGGACCTTGATCTGGAGTTGGGGGGAGGATGCGGGTCCGTGGTGCGCAGTCGGCCAGTCGCGGTAAATTCAGTGATTCTTTTTTATTATTATTAAGGGTTACATTAAAACATAGCCAAATACATAATACAATAATCAGATGAACAAGTACAATGCTTGATGCCCTACTATCACTAATAATAATAATAAATTAAGATGTCATAACTAGGAATCTTCGCAAACGCCTTTTCAGGCGCGTTGTTGGATGAGCGTATGTTTTTTTAAACGAAAAAAAAGCGTAAAATTGCGATTTTCATGAAAAAAAATCGATTGCGCTCAAATTTCACACAAATATATAAATTAATAAAATTAAGGTTCTGTGAAAATATTTTTACAATCGGATAAAGCATGTAGGTGTTATAAGTTGAAGAATTTTTTTAAAAAAGGAAAAAAGCGTCAAATTGCGATTTTCATGAGAAATTATTTTTTAATCGCGCTCAAATTTAACATAAATATATAAATTCATAAAATTAAGGTTCTGTGAAAATATCATTACAATCGGACAAAGCATGTAGATGTTAATCGTCGAAGAATGTTTAAAAATTAAAAAAAAATCGTTAAATTGCGATTTTCATGAAATAATTTTTCAATTGCGCTCAAATTTCACACGAATATTATATTAATTCATAAAATTAAGGTTCTGTGAAAAAATCATTACAATCGGATAAAGCATGTAGGTGTTATAAGTCGAAGAATTTTTTTTAAATTGAAAAAAATCGTAAAATTGCAATTTTGGATTTTTTATGATAATTAGTGAGGGTGGAGATAGGCCTAACTCTTACACGTTAGCCAATAGGGAACTAGCTTTGGTTTCAAATTTACGTTTTTCAATTTTTATTATTCATAGAACACTGTTAAGGCTATTGTACCACCTCTGGCTGATAATTTGAAAGTCGAAGAAACATGTCTGAAAAGTTTGCTGAATGAAAGAAGGCATTTAAAATAACAGAAAAAAATTGTGAATTTTTTGGGGCGGGACATAACCTCACTTTTGGAAATTATATGTAGATTTTTGGACAAAAGTGTAATACAAGACTAGTTCAAAATTAAATTTTGAGAATCGGTTTTCTGGACATAGTTTCTAAACACCTTTAGCTACAACTTGACTATAGCTAAAATAGTTTCATGAAAATAACAGTTTGTGTACGATTTTTTTTGACAAACGGTTTTCTGTTTTAAATGCCTTCTTTCATTCAGCAAACTTTTCAGACATGTTTCTTCGACTTTCAAATTATCGGCCAGAGGTGGTAAATAATCTTCACAATTGAAAGAAATTTAAAAGAAATTAATCCGTGGTAACTACGGGGGTACAAAGTTATAGGGTTTTGATTTCCCGCGCCCTCGCTCTCTGATGGGCCGTAGTTTTCAGCATGCTCTTCGTTGGAGCTGGTTTATTTGGATATTTGTTTTCCGGTAGGGTACAAGAAAATACTCTCAGCGTACTGCAAAACGCAAAAAAATTAATCTAAGCAACGAAACACATTTCAATATGTCACATGTCCTAGTCACGGGTAAGTGTAAGATATGGTAAATTATCAGCCATCCAAATCCAACTCGTATACTTTTTGAGAAAATTATCCACAAAAAATCTTAAAGAAAGAAGCAAAATATGGCAACCGTGCATGGACAAAACTAATGTTAAAATGTAGTTTTGGTCTTCTCAAAAGACTATTTATGATGTTCTTACTCCAAAACTACTGTTTTATAGTTATTTTGGAAAACATATTTTCGTGCCTGCACGCGGTCTTAAATGACACACTTGATTGGTCATCTCACATTCAGTTGACTGCGTCACACCTTCTTAGTAGTAGTTTTATGCTAAGAAAACTGATCAGTCTGACACTTTAACTTCTCTTGATAAATCATACATTACATCCAAGCAGTGGCGGAGCCAGGGGCGACACTGATTATAACATTACGTATATTAAATATAAGGTACACATTTTGTGATAATACCAATTGACATAATTAATTATTGACAAGTCAAGAGATATTATGTAATATTTTAAAAATATCTTTACTTAATTTTTAATCTAGAATAGAAAATGTACTACCATATGGTGTATATATGACAAATACCATATCATCCAGCATAATCAATTGAAGCAATAAAGAAATGAAAATAAAAAGATTCTTTTATCTGCATGTAGTATAGGCACAGCCGTAGATGTGCTTGTGAAGTTGAACATCCCCAGTGTTGTTAAGTAACTGAGTAGAAGTAATTAGTTACTTTTTGAGTAATTAAGTTACTACCTAAATTACTGTTACAAGTTACTTTTCTCAACATGCTCATACAGTCATATAAAATAATATCACAACGTCTCAAACTCAAACAATAAAAACATTTTAAAAAAAGTGTGTAATGATGGAACAAAATTTTTCCACTGACTCCGCTTGAGCATGTAGTACACGTATATTTTGATTTGAACCCACGAGCGCAACCAGGTGGTGAGAAAATTGTTCAATATCCTTGGCCATCGTACCAAAAATATTTAAAATCGGTTTGAAATTAAGATGCCAAAAATTTTGTGGTTAAGTGTCTGTTGTGGCGCAAATTTGGAGCATTCCTTATCCTGCAGCCAAAAATCATTATATCTTAACACCTTGACTGCCACGTAAAGTAGGACTAACCAACTGTTCTGTGCCATGCAGGGAATGAGCATACTTTGTGTGTTAAATACTTATTAATTTACCTGTTGTCTGGCATACACGAGTTAATACAACTTGGCATACTTGATAATAAGGGACATCTATTATATCGCATTTTCAATATTAATTGGATGAGCGTAGCGAGCGAAGCGATGATTCCATTTCACTACACTGGAGAAAAAAACCCGGAATGTTTTTTTTCCCTTATTTTTTTTGTATTTTTGTCTCCGGCCGGCTAAACCAATACTCCAATTGCGATGAAATTTTCTGGAGGCCTTCGAAATCTCTGAACTTAGAACTGCCACGTTTTTGAGCGCAATCGAAAAATTATTTCTTATAAAAATAGCAATTTTACGATTTGTTTTGATTTTTAAAATATTTCTTCGACTTATAACACCTACATGCTTTATTCGATTGTAATGATTTTTTCACAGAACCTTTATTTTATGAATTTATATATTCGTGTGAAATTTGAGCGAAATCGAAAAATTATTTCTCATGAAAATCGCAATTTTACGCTTTTTTCGTTTAAAAAAATTACGCTCATCCAACAACGCGCGTGAAAACGCGTTTGCGAAGCTTCCTAGTCATAGATCAATCAAATGTGTAGTTATTGGGTGTTTTTGACAATTTTGACAGATTCTTAATTCTACTAGTAAATTTAATTTATTTTCTATAATCAAGGAAATGTGCTATGATATGCCTTCATAATTAATTTTTACACAATTATTTAAAATCACAAATAGATGCATCTTAAATTGGCTGATAAATTTGAAAGCGCGTAAAATGAACAGCCTCCTCTTAAGATTCTTTCCACATCAACGAGTATGTCTTACTTGCGAAAACATCTCACCTAGGTATATCGTTAGTAGTCGAGGCATAGTAAAACATTGGGTGAAATTAAAATTATTATGTTTGCTGTAAAACTTTGTGTAGTAGTTTGTATAGTTAAAGACAATGTCAAAGGAGGAAACAGGCAAATTTTGTTGGTGATAACAAACAATTTCATGTGTGAACTATCAACTAAAACTATCAACTCACAAACTATTACGGTAACAATCAACTTTTCAACTAACAACCAATTATCTATCAATCTATCTACTTGAGCCTATCACTCCCCTAGGCCTACTATTTTTTATTCAACTAAAGTTGCTTTGTCATAATTATTGTAGCTAGGGATAGATCGTTTTTAATTGTTTTTCTTTTCACCTTGTTTAAATTACTACTTACAAAAAACAACTTCTTTGCAATTATTTTTTCATCCACAACATAGCTGTGGCTGTTGTTTTGTCGGATGTTTGTATTTTTGTAAATAATGTCAGCCTGTCGAAGAAAAGTGAAACTATTTGAAATATTGCTACATAATAAAAACTTATTTTCCCACCTAAGAGCAGTGTTAATTCAATTAATTGTTATATAAAAAAAATATGTTCATCATAAAATCAGTAATTGCATTTTTAAGAAATTTAATAAAGTAGCTTAAAAGGGGTATTTAACTGCTAAACTCAAAAAATATATATCATTCAGGCTAACTAGTAATGAATTTAGCAACTAACAGAAAAATTATTGGGGCCACCATGACCTCCCAAAAAATTGTCAAACATGACATTTTTCGAGCTAGGTCCCATCGGCAAAAATCTCCCATAAGAAATAACATGGGGACGATCTTTATGCCCCGTGACCTTGGAGGATTTTGATCCAAAAAAATATTGGCCATTATTGACGTACTCTTCAGCCTTTTCTGTAAATTACCTATATTTTGTTTTGTAATTTGGGCTAGTAGTTCACTCAAAATATGCTGATTACCAAGATGGGGTGTGATTTTGGAATTCATATTTTTGGTGTTTGAGGGTATATTTGGGCACAGTTTCAAGACACGATGTTATAAAAGGGGCATTTTAGATTGGTACTACGCTCTAGTATCTATGTGGACCAAAAAAGAAGCAGGTTAAAGCCGATTTAGGAAATTTTCCAAAACACCAATTTTCGCCAATTTCTGGATCAAAAAAAATAAAAAATTCGTGTTAAATCATAGTTCACAAGATATAATTTTTTAAACGGTCATTTAAGGCTATTCCACCGCGTTTTTCTATTTTCCAAAATATGCTACTAAGTTAAAATATAGTGAATGGCTTTGAAACATGGCTATTTTAGAAAATCAAAAATATTTTTTCCAAATTTTTCTGATCCGGTACACGGCTAATATAGCCACCTCAAAATAATTTCAAACTTCAATTCGCCAGGGCACACCATTCAACGTACGGTGTTGTGCTTTTGTGACATTAATTTTTAACTGTTTTTCTATGGACTGACTGAGAGAAAACAGATTTATTTTAACAATTGTCTTTCCAGCGAATTTTTTCGTTTGGCGGTATTTTTTACCGATTTGTACCGCCAAACGAAAAATTCGCAGGAAAGACAATTGTTAAAATAAATCTGTTTTCTCTCAGTCAGTCCAAAGAAAAACAGTTGAAAATTAATGTCACAAAAGCACAACACCCTACGTTGAATGGTGTGCCCTGGCGAATTGAAGTTTGAAATTATTTTGAGGTGGCTATATTGGCCGTGTACCGGATCAGAAAAATTTGGAAAAAATATTTTTGATTTTCTAAAATAGCCATGTTTCAAAGCCATTCACTATATTTTGACTTAGTAGCATATTTTGGAAAATAGAAAAACGCGGTGGAATAGCCTTAAGTGTAGTATTGTGCTATAGATCACGTGGTAAAAAATAATTTTTGGGGTTTTTAGCCCCTTTAAATCACAGTTACAAGATATAATTTTTGGATGAGCGTAGCGAAGATTCCATTTTACTACACTGGAGAAAAAAATCCGGCATGTTTTTTTTTCTTTCTTTCTTTTTTTTTGTATTTTTGTGTGTTTGTTAACACGATTCCGGCTAAGCCAACGCTCCAATTGCCATGAAATTTTATGGAGGCCTTCGAAATCTCTGAACTTCGAACTGCCACGTTTTTGAGCGCAATCAAAAAATTATTTCTCATGAAAATCGCAATTTTACGTTTTTTTTTTTGATTTTTAGAAAATTTCTTCGACTTATAACACCTACATGCTTTATCCGATTTCAATTATTTTTTTACAGAACCTTAATTTTATGAATTAAGATATTCGTGTGAAATTTGAGTGCAATCAAATAATTATTTCTTATAAAAATCGCAATTTTTCAATTTTTTTTCTTTTTTTAAAAATTATGATTAACTAAAAGTTTATTTTTTATTTAATTTAATTTAATTAAAAAAAAATCTTGAACTAAGTAATAATTTTTTTACAGAACAACAGAAAATCCGCATAACACATGGCAGCTCAATGCACCAATTACGCTCATCCAACAACGCGGCGGGACTTAAGCGTTTTCCTAGTTTAAATGGTCATTATAGTGTAGTATTGTGCTATAGATCACATGGTAAAAAATAATTTTTGGGGTTTTTAGCCCCTTTAAGTAATTCAGTTACTTCATAAAGTAGCTGTAACTGTAACTAAATTACTTTACAAAAGTAACTTTTACAACACTGAATATCTCTGATGAGACTCGCAAGTGAATCTGATGAACATGAGAGCAGAGTCAGGAATGTCAAGGGAGTAATAACAACAACCATTTCTTGTATAAATATCAAATACTATGTTTATATTTAAGCCCAGGAAAGAGTACATTTTTACAATGCTTTACAAGAAAGTGATGCATGTATATAAAATCCATGAAACAATGTGTCTCGATCACAATCTCGGACAAAACTCGACCAACGGCTGTTCTCATCGCATTTTTTATGTGTAACTCAATAAGATTATGTCTGCAGTATTGATAAGTAACAACTAACAAGATCATTTATCAACTTGATTACAAATATTTCACTACCTGAGTACGCAACTGTTTACAAGCCAATTAGTTTTGCATCCCCAGATTGTTGTCAAGTTAACCAATAGAACACAAGTGATATTTTCCTGAGATACACTTTGTTGCAAATGAGCTCCACATTAGAAACCGCTAGGACACTCTTACGATAAGTGGGACAAGAGTATTCATCCTGTGTTAATTACATAAACTGGAAGAGCAAGTGGCGTCATTGCGAGTGAGCAGAATTATTTATTGTGAAGAGTCCTATAGTGCCGTCGTACGTGATGCGGCGGTTGATTTAGTTGCTCTCACTCCATCCCCCATGGTTTCAGAACGATTGCTATGTACGTACGTATAACAATTTGTTTCTTGGTACCCATCAGTTATTTTTCTTATTATTTACGTTCGTGTCACACGTTAAAAATATAATGCAGGTATCAAAAAGATGCTTTCAAGATAATGCCATCAAGTAGCTGAAGTATTCTACAACAAGCCCATAATTTTATAATTTAAATGTAGGGTTGGCAATGGGTGCTAGTTTTGATAATCAATATTTTCATGTGATTAATAATCGAGTTTTGTATGATCGATACATAATTTAAAAACATTAGAAGTAGCTCATCATTGAATTCTCAACTCCGACACGTAATTTAATACAATGCAAAGAATTACTCGCTCGCTGAAGGTCTCATTACAACACGACTTCATTTTTAAACAAAGAATTTAAATGTTGAACTTTTGAAACGTCTAGTGATAAAAGGCCAATTACAAACTTATTTAATCGAAGACAAATCTCGTGGACAGCAAATTGATTATCCACTAACCGATTAATAATTGTTTAATCGACAACTGGCGGCAAGCCTAGTTAAGTGTATTATCAGGGGGTGAAGCAAGATCGCCACAGTGTGCCCCCGATAGGAAACGATCTTGCACTTTCACCATTAGCCACTCTGAGGAGAACAATGTACAAATATCTGGTATTGGAAAAAAAAAACTCGAACTTTGTTCACACTTTGTCAACAGACTTTGTTCAGGTGGTGTTCTGTTCCCAAAGTGGAGCATTTAAAAAACACCACCATATTAGAGCTTTGATCCACTCATATCTCCTCCCATTTACACCAACCCCACCATTACTGCACTGTCGAGCGAGACGTTAAGCACCTTTCAACTACTGAAAGCAACTGAGTGAGCTCATATTTCCATTACCATTAAGTTATTAACCATTCATAGGGGATACTAGGAAAGATTCTAACCAAGTATTGAATATTGATGCACTTCTTTAGGTTAATATTTTTAGAACTGACAGTAATGCTTGTTTCATCCAGTGACCAAAATGGAGGTGAAATATTCTGGTGCAACTTTTGACATTGTTGGTAAATCTTTGCATTGTAAAGAGGTATTCCATGCACAAACTATCGGCTGCACTTGTGAGAATGAGCAAGTGGTAATTACCAAATAGGCCAAATAGGAGAGTTTCAGATGGCGCCATCTAAACACGTGTAAAAGGGTGAATTTTATTGAAGATTCCTTAAAGTCACACCATTTGGCAGTTTAAACCGAATATGTATTCTAATATCTGTTATTAACGTTTTAGCAAGGAAACAATGAAAATTGAAGCTCTGGTTTTTTTAAAAAACAATTACAAGCTGGATCCCTGTAAAAGCAGGTCCAAGGGCTATGCCAGCTAACCACTTTCGACGCTGTGGCTGGAAGAACATTAGCTATAAAATATATTGACATTTTGTGTCCTACAAATTTTTAAACCAGTGTAGGTGATGAAAAATACGCGATTTCTTCTTACGATAGGCGTATTGTAGCCATGTTAAAATTGCATTCTTTGCCCACCACGGCCCAAAGTTAGTAGATACTGCGCTGCCCGAAGCCTTTCCGAAACTCTCCTATGCTACCAGCAGAAGATCCTACGCGTTGAAATTCATAGGCAACTCGAATTTAATCCATGCAACGTAATCCAGCATAAATATCCACTCTCAAACACATTTTACATTGCAAGAGTGGTTTTAATATACTTGTCAGTACCACATATTTAACTACGGAATAAGTTGTGCTGTAGATCCAGGGATGATGAAGCTAATGCACATGTGATAGTGGTGGTAGAAGCAGTACTCGTAACAGCGGTAGTTGTTGAAGCCTAGTACAGGGTAACAACTCCACAGTGCGTGTAGAAGACAGATGCAGGCGGCTCAAAACATTGTTCGAGATGCTGTGTTTATTGTCAGTGAAACATTCGTTGTGTCAGGAGTCTACTGAGGCATGTCCCCCAAGTTATTAGATGCTCAGCAATCAGCTCTAGCTTAGCACAGTTGTTCACGATGGTTACAACTTACAACTACTGTATCGGACCGAATATAGCGCGATGTTTTTTACCGAAAATACAATCTCGAAAACAGCATTCGCGTTATTTCCGAGCCCTTGCATTTGAAATAGTGCCTTCACATAGGCCACTAGCAATACAACTCCCGCACATCGCCCTGACCACCCACTTAACGCCAGCCAAAACCGTTACGTGAGGCAGGCAGGTGACGTCATCACGGGCTCCGCGGAAAAACACCACGGGAATAACGCCGCATATCACGGGTTCCGCGGAAAATGACCACTAAAATAACTGTGAATACAATTTAAAAACTTTTTCTTAGGAATCGATTCCATCCCTAAATCAGACTGGTGAATTGTGGTTGGCCAATGCGAACTTGTGCTTGGCCATAAACTGTTAAAAAACATAGAACTAGGCCCTAATATTGTCCAAAATGTTTTGTTGTAGAGTGAAACTTTAGGCTATTCATTCACTGTATAGTAAATAAAAAATGTTTCTTGTACATTTTAATTTTCTTTTTTCTTGAAATGATTCCAAAAAATTGGGGGTTGTGTTATATTCGGTCCAATACTGTACGTATGTCAATAAGCACTAAGTCTATTGTACCACCTCTGGCTGATAATTTGAAAGTCGAAGAAACATGTCTGAAAATTGTTTGCTGAACGAAAGAAAGCCTTTAAAATAACAGAAAAAAAATGTGAATTTTTTTGGGCGGGACATAACCTCACTTTTAGAAATTATATTTAGATTTTTGGACAAAAATGTAATATACAAGACTAGTTCAAAATTAAATTTTGAGAATCGGTTTTCTGGACATAGTTTCTAAACACCTTTAGCTATAACTTGACTATAGCTAAAGCAGCTAGCTAAAAAATTTGTACCGTTTGACAAAAAAATTCGTACACCAACTGTTATTTTCAGTAAACTATTTTAGCTATAGTCAAGTTATAGCTAAAGGTGTTTAGAAACTATGTCCAGAAAACCGATACTCAAAATTTAATTTTGAACTTGTCTTGTATATTACACTTTTGTCCAAAAATCTAAATATAATTTCCAAAAGTGAGGTTATGTCCCACCCAAAAAATTTCACAATTTTTTTCTGTTATTTTAAAGTAGGGCTGGGCGAAAAATCGATATTTCGATATGATATCGATAATTGGAAAAATTTTCGATATCGATATTTGATTTTATATCGAAATATCGAAATTTACACAAAAAATGCTAAATTTCGTAATTTTGGTGGAGGTGCCGGGTACGTAGTCTAAATTAAATTAACCTGGCTGGTACATTTGGTGGAGGTGCCGGGTCATAAAACACGATTGTGAGATCGTAAATAGGTCTATGGTGACACCTTATCAACCCTATTTGGCCTAAATTATGAAAAATAAACCCACTCTAAAAAAAAAAATTGAAAAAATTATTTTTGAAAAAAATTTTGAATTTTTTTTTACCAACAATTACATTTCGATATATCGATATCATATCGAAATTTTTCGTGTGATATCGATAATTGAATGATATGTCATACTCATAGCCCAGCCCTATTTTAAAGGCCTTCTTTCATTCAGCAAACTTTTCAGACATGTTCCTTCGACTTCCAAATTATCGGCCAGAGGTGGTACAATACAGTGTAGTCTTAAAACTTAAAAGGTTTAATTTAAAAAATGTAAACAACAATTTCTACATACCGTATATTAAATCACGTTGAGGGATAGAAAATCAAAAGCACGCACCGATTGATTTGATTGGACATTGCTTAACATCTCATATTGGCACTTTGGCTATTCGAGACGATGAGTGGTGATAGATGAGGATGAAGTATGAACAGGAGGGAGGATGGGAAACCCGGTACCGGCTCGTAGCCTACTCCTTTCGAAAAGTAACAAGTGGACAAACGGCTTAACGTCCCATCCACAAGGACGGTGTGACTTTGACAGTCTGTCTCTACTGGAAAACCAGAAAATACATGATGGCCCAGTAAGCCAAAAATGCGGGCATATGAAAAGAAGAAGAAGATATAGGTTCCTCCACTAGCCATGCACTGATAACCATATTAATATGCAATGTAACTTTAGCTACAATTGTTGACAATTATCTCTGACGAAAAAAAGCCATGTTTTTTTTATTATGGGAGGCAAGTGATCACATTACGTGTGTAAACCATACTCAATAAGATAAATATAAACGTGCATTTAGAATCTACTACCTAGGTACTCAATCACATGACTGATTTTCAGTGAGGGACTTGAATTTAATAGGCAACCAGCAACCAGTATTTGTAATTAGGACCTCTGGTTGCCGCAGATGACACCAGCATTAACAAGGCTAGTTTCCAACAACTTTATACAAATTTCATATGCAAGGGGGATACCGGATAATCTTATAGAGAGCAGCCGAAAGAATTAAGAGCCATGTTGGGACAATAGCTCCGGGATAAATCTCGCTCATACGTATGAGAAACATTCAGCTACCTTCCACAATGTTCAGTTTAAGCTGACAGCACTTCTGCCTTCAAAGTGACATGGTAATGAACTAGCAGATGTTTGGATTGCCTGCGCGGCGAATGGAGATGATCATGGGGTGAATTTTCACAATTGTTTAATGTTGAAATAATTAAATTAGTAACAAAATCTTCTTTGCAGATAACATAGGCAAACAGTAAACAGTAGAGTAATAAAAATAAACAGTTTGGCCAGTACTAGATACTACACTGAAAATCCATCTAGGCAATCATATTTTTCTTTTTGAGCCCAGATTGCATGATAGATTTAAGAATACAGTAGTACTTAAATATCACAATATTATGTATACAGTTTAAATAATTCAAGAAATGAAATCATTTTGTAGTAAAGGCACAGCACAAAATTAATAATTTCCTGCCAATCTTCTTTTACATTTTGAGATTTTCTCCCAACAAAATGTTCTCCCTTGAAACTTAATGGAGTAGGTACTTCCACCCCAAAGAGTAATCCCAACAAAACAAGATTGTAGTTGTATGCTCACGTATGTGTAGAGATACGTTTTTTTAGCATTTGAATTTAGAATATTTAGCATTAATTTTGACAAATTTAGCATTTTGTAGCATTAATTGGTTTCTTTTACACCAAAACCCTAAATGTGGGGTGAATGATGAAGAATATGAACATTTCAATTCAATATAGTCACATAAAACTCCAGAATACATTGATAAACGACTTCTCAAAAGGCATTAAAAACCTTATTTTTAGTAAAATTAGCATTTTAAACCGTCAAAATTAGCATTTTGTAGCATCAAAAACCTACAACGCTAAAAACCTGTATCTCTACGTATGTGGTATGATGCTCAGTGTAAAATCAAAAAAATTGCACATGTCTTCAGTAAGATGATTAGGCTATTATGCCGCATGACGTGTTTCGAAGTGTGTAGTATGTACATATTTGGGGGAGCAACTATTCATATATTTATGAGATTATTTCAATAATATACGGTGCAAGTGTAACATAATACACATACAATGATATCAACATTGAATTACAAATATAGATTTCCCAAGAGAGCCTGCAACTTACATAATTTCAAGTCAAAATAATGGCAAACTCCCAGCCCCTAAGAGCTTTACATCACTCGTAGCCGAGCCGGGAGCCCGGCAACGGATCCGCCTATCCGGCCAAGAGAAAGCGGGGATATGTCGGTTATGTATGCAAGATGCAAAAGTGTTTGTCAAATGGACTGACTTTTTTAGGCTTAAATGGTTACAAGTGACTTACAATTGATTGAGGGGAGATGATGTATGCAACAAGGAAGCACACAACTTGAGTAAGGTTGGTTCTAGATGCTTTTAATACAGGTGGCAACAGTACCACTGACTACAGAAATAACCAAATGTAAGAAATGTTTTCTTGTTGCATAATTTAGCTACATACCCTGTGAACTGTGGTTCCCTCATTAAAGCATGTTGATTTGCTGGCCACTGATGTCTCTTCATATATCAAACATATTTTATTCCTAAAAAAATAATTAAATTTTAGCGTGACCCAGCACGTATGAAATGTGAGGCTTACTGCTACGCGAACCTTGTGTTTGACTGTGTCAACAGGTTTTCAATTGTAACAGTATCTTCTTTCTTATATACTATAGTTTGACTAACTGCACAATAATTAGAACCTAATTCTGATCAATCAATCTGCATGGATTGAGTTAATGCTAAGTACACCTAGCATTGCATAGTATATATGCAGTGGGTTTTTGTTTCGTTTCGGTTTCGAGGTCTTTCGATCGTTGGTTATGTGGAATTTAAGGATTGTTTTCTGCACGGTTATTATGTACAGACGCAGATTAACACCGTCTAACCAAGCTTCCAAATGAAAGATCAAAACCTCGCAAAAGCAGATGAACTACACATTGAAAATGCCGAGGGAATCGATGTTGAAAGACTCGAGCATTAGTCGTGAGAGGTGCCGAACGATCGCCGACGAGACAGCGACACTCATGAATCGAGCCAAGGATGATTTAAACATTCGGCGGCAGTCGCTCGATCGTTGGAATCGTACGTCAGCATCGGTCCCAGGAAGTCGGCAAATTCCTCTGCGTCCTTAAAGTTCCACTCGTATTTCTCCGTCAATACTTCCAGCAAACTCCACGGCTTCAGTTTCACTATGTGTCGGAGTTCCCCTTTAACAAACAACAGTCACATGTTAGCCACACATTGGGCCTGTTGTTAGAGGCAAATATTGTTAGGCGCGAAATGTGGGGGGATGGTGGAGGTGCCGGTCCAAACCGAACATTACGCGTGCAGCAGGGGTACAGGATACAGACAATGCCGCCAAAATAACGTCGCGTACAAATAATTATTTTTGCTTGGGAATCGATTCGGAATCGATTCTTGGGCTAACTGATCGATTCTAAATTTTCGTAATCAAATGTCTTTAGTAACTTTTTGACAATTTTAATGAAATTGCGAAAAATGCGAAACTTAAGTTTTTATATCACCATTTCTCATCTACCTATTGTAACTATACAAAGTTTAATAATAAAAATACATGATTGAATAATAAATAAGTGCCTTATATTTGTAGGGCTGTGCGGTTTAAGGTTTTGTTTCGGTTGTGTTCCGGTTCCAGATAGAAAAGTATCCGAAATTTCGGTTCCGGTTAGTTCGATTTGGAATAAATTTCCACAAGGCTAGGCCTACATCTTCTAAATCTAATTCTAATTGTAGAACATTGTTTGTATTGAACATACCGTATTTACGCGCATAAAGGCCGCCCTCGCGTAATGGCCGCACCCCAGTTTTGACCATGCAAATTTTAAAAAGTACTTTGCATGTTGTATTTGCCGCACTTGTTATTTTAGCCAAAATCCTTAAGGAATGAAACAACTCATCGCAAAACAGGCAATGAACATGTATGCAAACAAGCATGTAAATAAATAAACCATTTTATTTTAATGCAATGTCGTTCTAGAGTGTTTACTTTCCGTGTGCAAGGTTGCACGGCTCACACAACGTCAGACACTAACACAGCTGGCATTGCTTGGATTGAAGTGTGCGAGAGTGTTTACAATAAAACAGACCTGTTTACAATAAAACAGACCGAGTATCGAGAGTGTTTACAATATAACAGACCGAGTATCTGGTTTAGTTATCTTATCTCATTCATAACGTAAACAAAACAACACAGCGAGAGTCTTGGCCCGAAGCCAATTGATAGTGAGCTAGGCGATACGTATTTAGTGGCGTGGGGGGGGGGGGTTATTTATCTCCGCGTCTGTCGGCTCTTAAATGGATGTCGAGTTTCAAGTTCCATTCGCCCATTCATCCACTTCTTTGTCGTTGAGCGCATCACAGCCCTGTAGCCGACGCAACACATTCAGAAATGCTTCCGTGTTGGCTCTTGCATTTTCATAGTCACCGTCATTGTCACCCAATATAATGTTCATTTCTTCATAATCATAACCAGCCTCTATCATGTTGTCTTCAAGGCCATATTTAATCTTTTTCTCTCTCTCGTCCGCCATCTTTGAGCAAGGTCGCGGCGGCAGCGAGCACTCACAAAGACGACCGCGCTGTGCAATTCTTACGTCATTGTAGCATGACATTCAGATGTAAATAACATAACATTTCGGTCCAATTAAAAAAGAGAAGCGCGCCTGAAACCAGCTCGGATAGCCTACGATCTTCCATCAGGAAACTGCGACCTTGCGCCGGGCCGTCGGGTGGATGCGTGACCGGCTGACGAGGCTACCATTGCCGCGAAACGGAGAATTCTACGGGCGGCGGGCGGACTTCTTCACTTCCGCGGACGTTTTCACACGCTGAACAAGACTTATTTAATTAATTACTTTCCGTGTTTTTTTTACTCTTGCTCGCATATGTGTACGTAATATTGATACAATTATATATTATAATTTCTTTTTTTTTCCGACTTTGTATAGTCATATAGGGCGCCCTCGCGTAATGGCCGCACCCCTGTTTTTGAACTTCAAAATTTTAAATATACCTGAGGCCTATATACGCGTAAATACGGTATCAAAATAATTTGATTAATAAAGCATAGGTAGGGCTTAATCTAAGAATTTGAGTGTGTTGCAACTTCCAAGGGTCAAGGTAAAGCCTAGCCTCCTCAGAGGCCCTAGTAAAAAAAAACAAGGATCTTTGTTACGTTGATCGAATTCAAATAGGCCCTACAATGAATTTTCCAAACCAGTGCAGATTGCCGAGGCCTAGGCCCAAGTTGCAGTCAATAGCAGTTCCTGTACCCTAGGCCCTAGTTTAGGCTCTGAGGCTAGACCTAGGGACAGCAACATAAGACTAAAAGCCTTCATGATTTTGTAATATTTTACCGCTCCGAGTAATAACTTGTAACGAGGAACCATAATAATAAACGGAGTGGATATTCTTACGGCATGCCGTAAGAATGACTACACACTATTCTTACGGCATGGAGCGAACTTTTTCGTTTGGTATGCCCAGTTTTTGATCAGTAGGTAGGGCTAGGCCTACGGTAGATTTAAAATAGCGACGTTAAAGGTTTTGTAGGTAGGCCTACTTTAGATTTAAAATAGCGACGTTAAAGGTTTTGTAGGTACTTTAGATTTAAAATAGCGACGTTAAAGCCATACTCTCACATTGACTTGTTGCTTACTTATGTTAAACCTAAATTTATTTCAGGAATTTAGAAAAAAAAATGAAAGAAATCGGTCAATATTTAAACATGGTACGACCAATATTGTTGAAATTGTATAGTGCGTGACGTCACCACCCGTGACGTAGCTGGATGGGTACAGAGCTTCGCTACCGATCGACTCGAGTGAATGCGGCCGCTCACTGCCCGCCCATTCAATACCATCGGGCACGGGACGGGTCAGTTGAAAAGTGTTTGTTCTATGTACAGGATGTTAGGATTAGCTCCCTTCATTTTCGAGCCTTCATACACAGAAAGTGAACAGAGGGAAAATCTCAAGAAAAATTAAGAAAAATAAGCCTGGATAAAACAGTTTAGTGGCAGGAAAGGTGATCTTAAATGGTGTAGTTGTAATGAATGTACATCAATGGATACCGACACAGAGTGCTTATATTGTCACGAATCGGAAATAAAATCACATATTTGCGTGCTAATTTCGATTGTATTACTATCCATGATGGGTTCGAGCATATTATTAACATTCATTCTCTCAACACTGCTAGGCAACAGTTTTTGTTACTCTCCACGTGTAAAAACCAACGATATGTAGGATTTAAAGTCGCATACGGGAGTTCTGTGGACTACTTTGACTAAAAGTGATTCGACTTTAATGATTTCTTTATCATTGTAAGGATTAGAACAGTGTATACATTTGTAACACGATTTTAACCCACAGATTAATATGAAAACCACATTACTGTATCATAAACCTGATTTTAATTTTGTTGTCCAATATATCCACATTAAAACACTCACGCGTCACACATTAATTATTTATAAAATTAAGAATTATTGTATTGTGTGTGTGTTATGTTTGCCGTCTCTTTGTATGATTCACTTATCACTAACTTAAAAAAACAACCTAGAACCTAAAAGAAGACAAAATCCACACTTCAACTATGTTTGTTAACTGTAGTCACTGTAATTATTTATAAAACTAAGAATTATTCGGTATGTTTGCCGTCTCTTTGTATGACACACGTATCACTAAGTTTAAAAAACTACTAGAACGAGAACCTAAAAGAAGACAAAATCCACACTTCAACTATAGGTATGTTTGTTAACTGTAGTCTCTGAGCCATCCGTACTCTTCACATATCTCGACAAACCTTGTAATGCTATTCACTATCACATTAATTAAATTAGTACATAAAACACTTGTTGAGCTGTCACTGTGCTAGAACAAATCTGCGAACACTCCATCCACACAGAATATCAACCCCTTACTAAATTCAACACGTGTTCTAACCGAGTGTCTACCCTCGCCCGGCCGGCTTTGTCAGCTCAGCAGGTCCCCATCCACCTGCGTCACATGCCCCCAGGCGCGCGTCAAAACAAACCGTTGTATAGGGTATAGGCCTCATCCAAGGTTGCCAAAATGTCCGGCATTCTTATTTTTGGCACACCTTCTTGTATTAAAAAAATACTTCATCCATTGTGATTTAATGCCTTTAAAGGTTTTGTAGGTACTTTAGATTTAAAATAGCGACGTTAAAGGTTTTGTAGGTACTTTAGATTTAAAATAGTGACGTTAGGCCTAGCCTAGGCCTGCCTAGTGCATGGTCATAGTAGGCATAGACCGTAAGAATTACTATACACTATTCTTACGGGCGCGCCTGTTGATGAGTCACGTGATGAGACAACCAATGAAAACACATACCGTAAGAATAATTAAAAACGTAGACCTAGGCCAGATTAAAAATACGACTATTCACGGCAGAAGTAGGGATAAATCAGTCTTAATAATTTGTAGTTAACGTCGTATTTTGGTTGCGCTGCACCTGCAAAACAATATTATTAGGCTTACTTATTGCCTCGAATTATACCAAAAGTGTGAAACTAAAGGCTCCTAGCCCATTTATATTACAAAATAGGCTAACTTTAGTGTGGACAGAAACATAAAACATCGCATCAATCTCGAGGTCGTGTGACGTGTTTTATATCGATAGTCGAACACTTGTCGTCAAACTCGGGAGAAAACAAGTCGAACAACCAGCTCTGGATGGTCTCGGCGAAAAACCAAGCAAAGCCTCCTAGAGCCATGCGCAGTCTCTGGTGCGCACGAGCGTATACTCTCCGTGCGAGTAGTCTAGGTTTGCGCGCGCGATTCAAACTATCCAAACCGAACAAAAATTTCGGATACCCGCACACCCCTACTTATTTGTACAGTTGTAGGGAGGCATTTCTTACTTTGTATTAGACTTGGAAGAGAAAAAAGCAAAGCAACCACATGTCTGATTGTCGTTTTACGAAGACAAAGATCACTAATTGCAGCTAGCACGCGTGTTCAGACATGGCCGAATTAATTGCGTCCGGTTCCAGCCGACTTTCATGTGAATTTGGTCGTCCATACCATGGGTGTATGCAAAATAATGACGAATCCCGTTTTTTACAAATCTGGCTTGCTGCAAGATGTGCTCCCTACATTTCCCAGCACGTAATCGGCTAGGTTACCCCACGCGTCATGCTCGCGCCGTGTGGTGTCGAACACGTCAAGCCGGTGCAAACGAACAGCTATCACGTGATTTGCCATTCCAGTAGTTCGGCGGCGTTGTCCCGGCACGCGACTCGAGGAAGGTTTGAGCCGGGCTCTGGTCGTCTTCGTCATAAGTGGTGTTCATGTAAAAAACACCGCATTTAGCTCACACACCAGTGACTTGACTTCTTCAACGCTTTCAAGTATCCCGACGAAAGTGTAACAAAAAATTTCGCTCCGCGGCTGGGCCCACCCAGACCTTGTAGTCCGCGAATGTCTGTGAACGAAATGTCCTCTTTTTTGCTGAGACACTTATGGTAACCCTAGACATGGCCGAATTAATTTGCGCCCCTTCCGAAGTTCCATGTCCCAGATTTTCAAATGTGAAATGTGGTCATCCAATACCACATGGATAAGTAGAGAGAATAATGTACTAAACTCACCCTTCTTGTTGAAGAACTCTTTGGCGTACTTGCTGGGGAAGAGAATGTGCTTGGGTATATTTCCGAGCAGCTCGATGATGTGGGCTAGGTGGTCCTCGTCACGCGTGTAATCCTCGCCGGAATGGGGTTCGAACAGGTAATCGCCGGTAGCAAGCTCGAACGCCATGCAGGCGGTGCTCCATATGTCGGCGGGCGTTCCGTAGCCGGCGCCCAGCAGCACCTCGAGGGAGCGGTACTGCCGGGTCTGGATGTCTTCCGTGAAGTGGCGGTTCTGAGACAAGACACACGCGCTGTTAGCTCTTCACACACCAAGCTAGACAAATATCAGAGCTTCTCAAACACTATGTTCAAGTGATCAAGACCACAAGTCGGTCAAAACATATTGATCAGCAACTTGTCTGTTCATGTCTGTGCGACCTACCTAATGTTTAAGGTAAGCTGCCGTCCTTCTGTACCTTTCCCTCCACTGAAACACAATTATTCATGTTCCCAATTAAGGAACCTAGCCATTAAGGCTTCATCTATAGGCCTACCTATGCAAACCAAATTCATTAACCCATCCAGACATTACAACGAGTTCTGCCCATGGGAACCTTCCCTGGCCTTCAGACACTACCACGAGTTCTGCCCGTGGTAGCGTTTAGCGGTTTTATTGTGCATGATTGGTAGCTCTGAGAGTGGGAAAGAAGGTTTCTGTGTATATCCCGACTCAAACGCTAGTAGTTTCGAAGGTCGCCAATAGATAGCACTACTTATCGACTATCAATTTCTAATTTTTAGCCAATAGGAAAATAGGAAATTTTACCAAGACGAAACAGAGCGAAAGATGGCTTCCAACAACAACGATCGTCTGTCACGGAGAGGTATTTCGTTGGTTTTGAATGGTTTGGAAAGTGATGATGAAGATTTTTTGGAAGACGAGTTTTTATCTGATGATGATGAAGTGTTGGACAGTGATATTGGAAGTGAAAGTGAGAGTGAGCTAGATGTAGAGAGTGAAGAAGATGACGATGATCCTGCTGTCACTCATGTAGGCGGGAAGTTTAGGCCAGGTCATCAAAATAATCGTAGGCCTAGGCCTAATAATCAACAAAACCCGGATTGGAAGTGGGAGCATAAGGTAAATGAACCTGTTACAATGGTGTTTCTGTTTACTGGTACTCATGGCTCATGTCCCAGGGCTAGCCGTCGTTAGGGGGCGGAACCGTCAGAGTATCAATGCTTCAACGAATTTGTGACAGATCAGTTCTGGCTCCACGTGCAACGTGAAACAAATGGTTATTACCACACTTGCATGTTGGACGATAAATATAAAAATAAAAAATCAGATGATGACTGGGTTGACGTAACTGTAGACGAGCTGAAAGTGTACTTTTCACTTTGTGTACTAATGTCACAAATGAAAAAACCTAGCCTAAGGCAATATTGGACTAAAAGAAAAATATTGGAAACCAGCATTTTTTCAGCTACAATGCCCTACAAACGTTTCATACTAATCAGTAGATCTCCTTCATTTTGCTACTGATAGTGCTGAAACTAGGGAAGATAGGCTTAACCCGAGAGTAGTCGCGTGTGGTCTTTTAGACCGACTTTTTTTTTCAACAGTTGGTATTTGTCACAGCGCGCATGCGTGGCTTGTCTAGTTCCGCCTACCTTCCCAAAATAGATTTGTGAAGCCAGTGTGCAATACGCGATTCAGTTTTCTGCAGAACTTCATCTCAGATGAGAGGTCCTGTTTGGTTGCTCGGTCTTTTCGACCGCTGCGCGACTACTAAGGGAGGCAAAAATATGCATACTCAATCACTATTATGAGACATGATTTTTGTTATTGTAGGTTGATTATTCTTCAACATACAGTGTTGGCATAATATTACTGTCTTGGTTAACTAATAATACGAACTACAGGGTGTTTCAAAACATATTTTTATACCTTTTTGTAGGTTTGCTACTTTTCTGTGTTTGATTGATTATTGATTGATTATTTATTGATTATTGATTGACAATTGATTAATATAACCAGGTATGCTGTTACATATATTATAAATTACCTTATATTCGTAACCAAAACGTCATCCTAACGTTATTGGCCATAATAAATAATGCGGTCTAAAGGACCGCGCGCGACTACTAACGTTACAAACAGGGGCGCGACTACTCTCGGGTTAAAAAAATAAGGCCTGTCTTGAACATGTTGCTTGAAAGGTTCAAAACTGTGTACATCCCAGGGGCAAAAATATCAATTGATGAGAGCCTTATGAAATTTAGGGGGCGATTGTCATATGTCCAATACAACCCTAGCAAGAGGGCAAGGTTTGGGTTGAAACTTTACAAACGAAGTGTGTGAGTCGGGGACCGGCTACTGTCACACACTGAAAGTGTACACTGGGCAAGACAAAGCTGGAGGTGATGCGGCAGACATGCTTGCCAGTGAATTAGTTGTAAATCAACTGTGTGATGCCCTGTTAGATTCAAACAGAACAATTTATATGGATAATTGGTATAGTTCTCCAGCCTTATTCAAAATTTTACTGACTGACAGAAGAACTCATGCCATAGGAACAGTTCGCTGTAACCGTCGAAACATGCCAAAGGAATTTAAAAATATAAAGCTAAAAAAGGGGGAGTTTACCTTTATGTCAGCCAATAACATATTGGCCATCAAATGGCATGATAAAAAAGATGTCCATATGCTGACTTCTTTACAGGAAGGGCCAGATATGGTTGATTTGGGCAAGAAAAATAGAAAAAACCAAATGAGGTTGTATTCAAGCCTCAATGTGTTGTAGAATACAACTCGGGTATGGGGGGCGTAAATCGCCAAGATCAACGCCTTGCGAGTTATCCCATAATGAGACGATATGTAAAGGGTTACAAAAAACTTTATTTTTATCTAATGGACATTGCCATGTTAAACTAATTTGTAGTATTCAGTGCAACAACTGGAAAAAAACTGCAGCACACGGAATACCGACTAAACTTTGTAGAACAGCTCATGGAAATCTCTACGCTGCCCAATTACGCGAAGCGAGGCCGTCCATCTCTAGGGGACTGTCCACTAAGACTCCAAAGTGCCACATGGGGACATTTTCCCAGAAAAATACCCCCCACACCAGCCAAGCCCAGACCAACAAGAGTCTGCAGAGTGTGTTCTGCCCACAAGCTAAGAAAGGAGACAACCTGGGAGTGCGAGCGCTGCGAGGTTGCGCTACACGTGGATCTCGACTGCTTCAAGGCTTACCACACAACATTGAAGTACTGAGGTGAGTTACATGAAAACAATATCATGTTTATTTTAAATATGCCAATTTAAAACAACAATGGCCTGTTAGATTGAGGCCAAATATTTGTTTAGTTGCCTAGGGCCTACTATTATTGTTTTTTTTAAAAAAAATTTTAGATTGCTCGCTGGACCAGTTTCACACCCCTGGACCTGTCAATATGGAACAAAGTCATTATGATGTATGGATTTTTTCAATCAGAAGACATTTGTAAATATTTTTAAAGTCAATTTTCTTCAATAAAAGTTTAACATTTTCAGTTATATCACCTAAATTTTAAATAATTAATATTTTATCTTGAGTAAATTTTATTTTGAACGGACTGTACATATTAAACAATTGACAAATTTGGTAAATAATTCACATCCAACTGTTGACTTTTATTATTTTAACAATGGTGAAAATTTCATACTTGTATCTTCAATAATAAAAAAGTTATGAAGGTTTACATCTTACAATGTGTAAATTACTTGCCACCCTAAAAATTAAATGGTGCATAGGGGTGAAATGCCTTGGGAAAAAATAATGTCTGGAATCTCTGGATGGGTTAAGCTAAGTAACTAATATAAGTTTATGAGGCCAATTATTAATATTGCGGACGATGAACGTACATCGATATCGATACGATACGGTATGCGAAGTCACATCGGGATAATCGTGCAATATTATTTTGCACAGAATATCGTGATAAATCGATAAACCGTCATATTGTTGTCTCTTTATCACCTATTGACGTTAGCCAACCGACCATCCTGTGACATTTCACAAGTGTTTTTATCTTTTTGGGTACTTTACTGCAGCCATTATGTCATCTCACACTAAGCTTGCCCCTCAAGGGGGCGGGGGGGATTGGTCAGACACGCGAGAAGTGCGTCAGTAATATAGCGGTCGCTTCAAGGTCGCCGGCCTTGTGTGTGTGGTGTGGACCGGCGGAGAGGGAGAGAGATAACATATAGCTGCGTCAAGATCAGTAGATGTTGTAAATGCAATAACGGTGAGGTCGAAGCTCGAAAGTGTACTTCCTACCCACCATTAGATAAGTTTTCCACCATCCGCGCTTCGCAACGTAAGATAAGTTTTTACCAGCCGCACTCGCGCATTTCGTCACCGGCTGCGAGAGAGAGAGCGTCCATGCCTACGAGTGCGAGCGAGACAGACGCGGGAATATATCTCGTGGCACACAGAGCGGTGTCATGCGTGAATAAGATACGCGTTTCGATCCAACTCACAGCTGCGTAGGTGTGGGAAAATAATGTGTAAATAATAATATTATGTTTCAAACTTCAAGCGATTTATGAAATCCATGCATAGGATTGTTATTCCTGGGCTTATCTTGCGACTCGAGCAATTTATTTAGTTGTCCTCCTTTGTAAATCAGTTTCTTAACTGAATAGGATAGACGTTAAATAAATAAGTGAGAGATCTTATAATAACAAATAATAAATGTATAAATACAAAATATAAAAATAATTTGTTTTGCAATTTTTAAGATGATTAGGCAAAATCTAAAAAAAATCTGTTCCGAGCGATTTGTAGGTATTATCACGATATTTTCGATAATATCGTATCGGAATATAGGTAGTTTTGAAAAAAATGCGATTATCGATATGAATTTATTTATCATAAGAACACAACCATAATAATTATAAGGGTAAGAAAATTATAAAAACAGTAAAAACACTCCAGGGGAAAGTGGCAAATGCAGCACAACCAACCAATTAAAAAAACTATACAGCAAGAAGAAGAAACTCTATTCTATAGCTACACCATAGATCTGGGATGCCAAACCATTGTGAGCTGTGTCCAAAGTGCCCAATCATAATAATTATGAGGAGAAAAGAAAGTGATTTAAAATACATCTGTTGCCATATGAATATGTTTGCGTAGACTTACCGACCAGCAGGCGTTGCCCAGGTCGGCAATCTTAACCTTGATGTCGCACACCTCCCGCACCGGATCAGGTTCGGGCTGGTTCATCAGCTGCTTTGCGTCGGGACACGAGACCACACGGCGGAATGGCTTCCCTGTCAATCACAAAGATCAAAGTATCATCTGTAGCCTGTGGTCGTTGCCCAGAGGCAGGAAGAAAATAAGTCAATTTTTGTTTTTATTACGGTAATCTTGGCTCTACCAAAATACATGTAGAAGAGAGCCGTGTTGGCCTAGCCTTGTTGTAGGCTATAGCCCCGCCTTGAATCTCGCCAATGTAGCACATGGGTAGTGCTGTGTATCAGATAGCTATTCTTTCTTTTACTATGTCACATTTACCAAAAATTACATTCCATCAATTGGGCTTTGCACTCAAAGCTTTTCACAGGCCGCGCCACCGTAGTACCGACTCCAACTACTACGAATCATCAACATAGTAGGCCGTGACTGAATGACTCACTCCGCGCAGTTCTTTGGGCACTCCAGCATGACTTGTACTACGGTGACGCTACGAGCGAGAGAAAGTGGCAGTGTAAAGCCCAATCACTCAGGATATGAAGAAAATACGTGCATAAAAAACATCCAAAGTGCAAGGAAAGAAGAGGGCATGTGAGAGTCGTACCAATATTCGAGGACGTACTAGGGTCTGTGATGGCTTGACTCTCGCTCCTGCCTAGCGCGGGTTTAGGTTGGTCCTCTCCGCTGTCTGCCGGCGAACCCTCGTGTCCGTTACACAGTTCGCTGATGCCGGCCAGCGGCTCCGAGCCAGGGAGTTGCAGCGAGCCTCCAGACTTCACCTCCGCATGCTCCATCTCCGCGAAGCTCTTGCGATTCTCAAGATCTAACAACAACAAGCAACCCTATTACTATGATATTTTCATGGTACCATTCAGTAAGCATAAGTCATAACAAAATTACTAATTAATACTAAACAAGTGGTAGTAGTGATCATATCGGAGACTCGGACTAACCGAGTCCAAACATTACCCAAAACCTTCATAAGGATTTGAATCATGTTCGAGTACGTTTATGTTAAATATAACTACAAAGAAAAAATTAGCATTGCAAATAAATGTGCAATAAAAAGTAAGAAAACTTTACTAAATTACAGAAATTTTTACTTGTGACAAATCTTGATTTGAGTTTTAAAAAAATAGTGTTTTCAAAAATATATATTTGATTGACATAGTAGCATCTATAACACAAAATGTTAGTTTCACGTACCGTACCTCAAATAACTTCTCATTTCATGAAATACTTTTTAAATTTTATAAACTATTATGTCACAAATCCAGCTAATTTCACACTAAATGTTTTTGGATTATTGAGACAATGCTAGCAAAGGATGAGCACATGTAGGTATCAGAGCACATTTTTACATTTAAAATGTTTTTCCCCTATACAAGCTTGCAAAATTACTACAATTTAGTGAATTTACCTTTCTGATGGCATATTTACAGTCAGTTAAAAACCAAAGTGAGCACACACAAAGATAGCACACATTCTTACTAAACATTTTGGTGCAAACCACAACTCGATAGGACAAACGATAGAGCTTCCAAGTGATCCAGACAAAATCTCGAGAGTTCTGCGTCTGGTTTTCTAGAGCTCGGCAAACAATGTTAACAGCGTTGGGGAGTCCCGCGTAACAGGGCCTATTTTAGAGCGGAGCTGGACACTGTTTGCGCAGCTGCAAAAGTCATTTGTGCAGCTGCAAATTGTGATTTGCGCAGTTAAGATTTTGTTGTTATATCGACTAAAAGAATAAAAATAATACTTTTATTAAATTTTATTTTTATTTTGATTCACAAGTATTTGATGAAATGTCTTCACATAACTTTCCATACAATTGAATATGCACGTTTCCTGAAGAGGTAAGCACTAGCAGAACAATTTTGAAAGTGGATTTCTCTCTTTGATTGTGGCAGGCCTTGGACTGACGATTCCTCCGTGCTGGCGATACGACGCATGTGTATAGAAACGTGCGACCAAATCAGCTCGGGCGACATGACAATCTATGAGCTGTTTCCTTTCTTGTGTTTATTTATTTAACTGCACAGTGAATTGATATACAACCATTTTTGATTTAAAGTAACTAATATACACTTACGGTATGACCAAAAGTCTTGTCGAGTGTACGAAATTAAATAATTAATTAATACAATTCAGAAAAACATGCACTCCACTACCATACATTCGTACATGTAGGCCTATATTTGGTAAACGTGCAAAACTCTGTAAACTTCAAATTTGGCTATATAAGTGTTTATCATGTTATGCTTTTATCTATCCCGATTTCCACTTTTCTACAAAATCCTGCAACGTGAGAACACTTCAAACTGTACTGTAAATGTAATAATATATATAGAAGGACTCTCTCTAAAGCCATTTAAACACGATCTTGAGAAAATGTGTTTAAAAAAAATTCCCTGCGGGGCTAAAATGGGGGGCAGCGCCCCCCAGACCCCCCGGCGGTTCCTCTTATTAAGTTCTTTGCGCAGTTGCAAATAATCCTTAAAATAGGCTCTGCCGCGTAACGCATGCTTCTCTCCAGAGATCGCGCTCCGACTCGTATCAGTCACGTGGTCTCAATGGCTGTGACAGACTCGACAGCCAGCCCGAGCAAGAGAGCAAGAGCTGTGTGAGCCGCGATCTCCGAGCTATCTAACTACATAGCGGTAGGTCAGGGTCATTTAAACATTAAATTACGAAACTGCAAGAAATTCACTTTGTCTTGACCCATGACAACGCCCTGTCTTTTTTTTTTTTTACAGTCGGGGCGGCCATACGCGGTGAGCTATATACCAGTGCTGAATGTCATTGCCAGTTTAAAATTGAATTGTAATCAATCCCACACTTTGACAATACGATGTTTGTGTATGAAATAGGTTATTTAACACTCACAAAGTAAACTGCTATACTAATTACAATTCCATCTAAGATCATTGTGGAGTGGCAGTAGCTTTCAGATGGTGAGATTGTGCAAAAGGCAGGCCATGAGTAGGCCTATGGTATTATAAGTTTGCAATTCGAGGACAATGTGAAATATTAATGTAATAGTCCCCATTATTAATAGCATCTAGTCTGCAATTATTACCGATAGAAATAGTATATTCGCTTTCTTTATCTTTTACACTCAAATAATTATTCGAGAGGCCGTCGGTCCGATCCCAGCCACCGGCAATCCTCTAATAAAGTTTATTTATGAGCTCTAAAGCGGGTATTTTTATCTCCCAATTCGCACACAACGTTTATTTCTGTTATATTTTTAAATTCAAACTTTGAAAACAGACAGTAAGTTCTCATCAAAATTATCTTCTAAAATGCATTCTACTGTTTATTTCTCAAGGGTAAAGCGAGCAATGAAGGACACACAGCAATAGTTGGAAGAGAACTAATATTTTTATGTGTTCGTGTTCGTCATTATTTACATCAGTCTAACTCGCAACCTTCTCGTCCCCTTTGACTACCTCCCCGACGGTGACGACAATGACAACACGGACGGATGATGACACAGACGAAGACGACCACGACGTGGGGGAACCCCTGCCCTCCCCATTCGCTTGTGGCTGGGTCTGACCAGCACTGGCCTGTCCACCCCTTGTCCTTCCGCATCTCCCATAACGTTCCTCCCCTTGGAAAGAAGTATACATAGAAATTGTTTTATCTTGGAGGCGCGGCCCTAAAACTACTAATACTAATACTAATACTAATAAAAAACGAATCATTTCCATTTCAACAAAAAGTAATAAGTTGATGTATTAAATTAAAATGCCATAAAAATAAAACTGTAGTATAATAAAATGTGTCTTATCAATGACGAGGGTCTTTTATAACATTTTTCGGTTATACAAACAATGTAATTGTTGTTCAGGTGTTTTCAATTTCAATCAATTTTCAAGCTAATCTGAGTAATAATTTTGCGGTATGTGATAATCTACAAATGGATGTGAGTATGAGAATAACTTTCGACCAGATAATGACATTTTGTTCAATAGTCAATACTGAAGTCTGATTCTAAGATCAATCTCAGCCACTTTGGTATTTCGTCCAGGAGTACGACAAACGTACTGGCCGTCTTGAAATGATTTGGCAAGATCGACTTGAATATTGCAGAACAATTATTACAGTATGTAAAGAACAGAACAGATCAGTCATCAATTAGTTATACTAGGAAGCTTCGCAAACGCTTTTTCAGGCGCGTTGTTGGATGAGCGTATGTTTTTTAAACGAAAAAAGTGTTAAATTGCGATTTTCATGAGAAATTATTTTTCGATTGCGCTCAAATTTTACACAAATATATATAAATTCATAAAATTGAGGTTCTGTGAAAATATCATTATAATCGGATAAAGCATGTAGATGTTACGATAAAGCATGTAGATGTTACAAGTCGGAGAAATAAAGCATGTAGATGTTACAAGTCGGAGAATTTTTTTTTAAAACGAAAAAAGCGTAAAATTGCGATTTTCATAAGACATTATTTTTCGATTGCGCTCAAATGTCACACCAATATATTAATTCATAAAATTAAGGTTCTGTGAAAAAATTATTACAATCGGATAAAGCAAAGCATGTAGGTATTATAAGTCGAAGAATGTTTTAAAAATATAAATAAATCGTAAAATTGCGATTTTCATAAGAAATAATTTTTCGATTGCGCTCAAATTTCACACGAATATATTAATTCATAAAATTAAGGTTTTGTGAAAACATCATAACAATCGGATAAAGCATGTTGGTGTTATAAGTCGAAGAAATGTTTTAAAAATCGAAAAAAATTGTGACGGGGCCACCTTTTGCCGCCCATAAATTCAAATATTTGTCCTTGAACAACAGTGCCCGCCCGAATTTTATGGTTGCCCTTTCTGTTTTATTTTTGTGAAAACCCTAGTAGTTTTATATTTCAAATTCCATCAAACTAATGAGTTTGCGATCAGGGAATTTGTTTAATTTTAATCATTTGTTAATTATAATAACTAGGTGTATTTTTAATCTCGACTGTAGCATCACGGTTTTGTGTGACTTGAGACCAGACATTAGGTTCGTTTTTTTGTCCTGCACTTTTCTGTGGTGCTCGTGTAGGGTGTAGACCGTAAACGTCGATAGTGTAGTAACACTGCAGCAAGACAAAAAAACGCTTTGGTGTAGCATCATTTGATCAGTTAAATAATTCTGTACAATTTTGATTTCTATTTACGTTTGTATGAAATAAGTAATGTATGTAATATAAAACAATATTATTTCTGGTATAAAGCCTAGAAGAAATGTTGACATTACGTTAAAACACAGTTCAACTTAAGTTACCGCCATCTTTTCACTGCACTACACCGCACACTCACCTCTGGAGCTGGTGTTACACCGCGGTAAAGTGTAAGTTTACACTGGACAAAATAACGCCGCAGTGTAAGTTGCACGGGGACAGAATAACGTGTTGGTGTTCTACACCCTGCACCAGCGACGGCAGTGCAGGACAAAAAAACGAACCTATTGATTTTGGGTTAATAATAGCTTTGAAATCACATCTTTTGAACAGCATGAATGTATATAAAATACAAGGTATAATTATGTTTTTAATTTATCCTTTTATAAAATTTATCTAACTTCTTATCAGACCTTTTGTTATGTTGATTACTTATTTTGTGTAATGAGGAACTTGATGGTTTTGCGCTCCTAGCGGCGTGATTATGTAACTATGTGCGAGGAACGAGAAGCGGAAGTCGTTGTGAACAAGGAAGGAAGGACTACTTCTGGCCGGCGTGGGGTAGCGTGAGTGGACGCCTCATGGTAGGCGATCCCAGTTTTTAATTAATAAAAGTGTTAATACGACGCTAAATCACTAAAACCAGTGAGATCTAGAAAGATCTAAGTGCGGTTCGTGTTTGGTATAATCACGTTTTACGCGATCGCGAAGGATTAATCGGTAATTAACCCGATTATCCAGTTGGTATATTCTGTGTTGGCGACCACGTTGTAGTGCGACGTAGCTAAATAGTTAGTCACGAGGCGTTTGAAACCAGGTATAGATACGATCCTATCTATCTAATCAATGTTTATTGGAGCGGTCCATCTGCTTCTAACGAGGTATTTTGAATTGAATTACGAGTTGAATCAGTTGAGGAGTGTTCATATCTTTGTGGAACAATTGCCGGGATTCTAAGCCGCCATTGCCGGGATTTGCAGTACTCCCCACATTGTGTGCAATGTCCGGGACTTTTGCACAACTTACGTACGCTTTCTAGAGAGCATAGATTGCGAGTTTATGACTCTGCCACACTTGTAAGTAGAGATGAACTGAGATTAATTCATTTGTGAGATAATTGAACATTTTTTAGAGCAATAGTTTCCGTGAAGCGGATGAGAGAGAGAGACCTTGTTAGCGGCCATTTTTAGCTACGTCATAAAATTGACCAAACGACGCCATATTGGTACACGGTGGTCACCACTCACCACGATATCCTTCCGCGCTCCTGGACAAGGGTGAGCATATCGTTTAATGCAGAACTGTTGATTTAATATTGCCGCGAACCCGGGTATTTATTGTGAAGATTGGAATTCAACTATAAGCCGACCTATACTTGAACATTGGTGAGAATAAACCCGACACGTCATTTCGTTGCGACGCGACCTTGAAATGACCGTCTGAACTTAGTTTGATACGACCGCGAATCGAGAGCTTCCGTGTTACGTACGCGCGACGCGAGGAAGACAAACATCGGAAACTACTGCGTATGGTGATCGCTACGCTTCCAGTAACTACACGTGAAGACTGGAGAACAACTACTCAAACGTCGAACCAAGGACCTTGTAACCATACAGCAAGGGTTCTGATCCCTAGTCGAACTTGAACATCTAAACGATGAGTATCTAATCACATGTTATTTGATAGAATATTTTCATAATTCATTCAGGCATTTGTAATGAGCCTAATTAAATAACATGGGGGTATTTAATCATTAGAAATCACTGATCAGTGCTAGGAGAACAGGGCATACCATCATTTGTGTGCTATTCGTGTTTTTAACCTTAATATACTTTCTTTTGAAGGTTTATTAATCTGTTATTTTTATCCAATATAAATCCAATATGTTCCCTAATTGACAAATCATCCCATAGTAAATTTAATTGTGTCTGGATAAGGCCTACTCTTCAAGTAGGTAACTTGATTCTGTTCAACCTACAATTGATCAACCTTTTTGTTTTAACAGTAACTTCTATAATTTTCTGGTATTTGTTTATCTATTGTTGAATTTTAATATTTATTTTTTTTCTTCTCTCTGTGTTTCTCCGACTGGAGCTGAGTCGTGGCAAAGTTAAGTCTGTTTCTAGACAAAATAGAACCCCGAGATAATAAATGAGTCTAATATTGCTTTTCATAATCAAATCCAATCTAGTTACTTAATCTGTACTTGGATAATTGGTACCCTAACAGTAGGGGTTTTGATAGGCAGTAATGCTCGTATCTTGATAATTGACGCAGCAAAGTGAGGCTTTGAAAGTGCCTAGTAGCTCGTATCTTGATAAAATCGTAAAATTGCGATTTTAATGAGAAATAATTTTTCGATTGCGCTCAAAAACGTGGCAGTTCTAAGTTCAGAGATTTCGAAGGCCTCCATAAAATTTCATCGCAATTAGAGCATCGGTCTAGCCGGAATCGTGCGGACAAACACACAAAAATACAAAAAAAAAACATTCCGGATTTTTTCTTCAGTGTAGTGAAATGGAATCTTCGCTTCGCTCGCTACGCTCATCCAACGAGAACGAGACAGAGAGAAACAAAGAAATTCAAAAAAAGGAATTCCAATTCATCCTGATTATACATACATAATTGTAGTAGCTCAACCAAACCTGGGAAAAAATCTCAACCAGTACAACAACAAATACAAAATACAACACTTTCCTGCACATTTTCAAATCTAACTTTGAAGCCATATTTCCCAGAAAACAAGTAAAAATAAAGAATACAAATAAAAATTGGATAAGAGAAGAACTAAAAACTATGAGTACACAAATAAAAGAGCAATACAGGATTAGTAAAGCTAGTAATAATGAGGAATTAAAAATTATCTATAAACAAAACAAAAAAATATACATGAATAAATTGAAGGAAGCAAAGAAATCTTCCAATTATAGCTTTATAAAAAATTCAAAAGATAAGGCCAAGGCCGTATGGCGAGTGGTTAAAAATGAAACGTACACAAACAATAAAACTGTAGTTTCAAATATTGAATTAACATCGGGAGATAATGTTTCCACTCCGACCATAATAAAGCCAGAAATTGTAGCAAATACTTTTAACCAGGCATTTAGGGATATTTACAAGTCTGTTGACATAAACTCTACCAAAAATAGTATAGATCCATTGATATTGTTTTCTGATGACACTGGGAATGTAGCTAACATTTTCACATTTAAACGGGTAACCGAGCAGGAAATCATCAAAATAGTTAGGGAACTGAAAAATACTACTTCCTGTGGGTGGGATGATATACCAATAATTTTAGTAAAAAAATGCATATACAGCATTAAAAAACCTTTAATGGACATCTTTAATTCATCTTATGAAAATGGTATTTTCCCCGACAAACTTAAATATTCTGACATTGTACCGCTCTTTAAGAATGGTGACAAGCATGATGCAACAAACTATAGGCCTATATCTTTGCTCCCAGTTTTCTCAAAAATTTTAGAAAAATTAACACATAACAGGCTATTGGAATTCATTGCAACACACAATATATTGAACAAATCACAGCACGGGTTCCAAAAAAATAAATCTACTTTAACAGCATTATGGGATCTTGAAAATCATATTCTAAATGCACTTGATGAGCGAAAATATGCATTGGGAATATTCTGTGATTTGAGTAAGGCGTTTGATTGTGTTGACCATAATATACTGTTAAGGAAACTGGAACGATATGGCATTAAAGGGACACCTCTGAAGTGGTTGTCATCCTACCTTAAGTCTAGAAAACAAAGAGTGAAAATAAGTCACTCAAATACAAATGGGAAAACTGAAGTTTACCATTCTGAATGGCTTGAAGTCGAATCGGGCGTTCCCCAGGGGTCCATACTAGGACCACTGTTATTCATACTATTTATAAATGATCTCCCAGTGTACATACAAAATTTAAATAAGAACCTAAAGGAACTAATAAAGATAATTCTTTATGCAGATGACATATCTGCCTTAATAACAAGTGATAATCTAGCAATTTTAGAACAACTTTCAAATGTAATAGCGAATCAAATACACCAATGGTTAATGGCAAATATACTTGGATTAAATAAAGAAAAAACTAACTATATTCAGTCTCATGTATATCAGAAAAATATTAACAAAGTTGATTTAAATATTTCTAATACCAAACTAAATCAGGTAATCACATTAAAATTGTTGGGCATTAAAGTTGATGATACACTTAGCTGGTGTCAACACATAGCAGCACTTAGCCCTAAACTGGGCTCTGCATGCTATGCATTACGCGTTATAACTGAAACTTCCGGGAAAACTACGGCAAAACTAGCATATCATGCCTATTTTGAGGCCCACATTCGTTATGGAATACCACTGTGGGGTAATTCATCGCAGTCTCTCCAATTATTTGTGATTCAAAAAAGGGCGGTAAGGATATTAGCTGGAATTGGATATAAGGATTCTTGCAAACCTGCATTTAAGAACTTAAATATTCTTACTCTTCCAGGTCTTTACATTTATGAAGTTTTAGCTCTGATAATTAAAAATAGGAATCAAATGCCACTAAATAACTCCATACACATACACAATACTAGACAAAATGGCAATTTCCATGTACCAGCTGTACGTACTTCTAAATGTAAAAATGGTTCTTATATGATGGGAATAAAACTTTTTAACTGTTTGCCAAAAGAAATCAGGAACATTTCAGAAATAAATAAATTATTAAATTCCATAAAACTATACCTAATAAATGGTGTATTTTACAATGTGGATGATTTTATAAGGAGTGGAAACAGACAAGTAAGGTAGGCTACGATTTTTATTATCTTACAGGACTTTTATTTGTACCGTATTTAGGCCTATTCATTCTGTAAATGTTTGAATCTTATACTATCATTGCTATTACCGGTATGTTATGTGTAGGCCTATGTGTATGTTATGTATGTATGTTATGTTATGTACATTTACATATTGTGTTGATATATTTTAATTTTACTACATTTTAGATTTAAAATTATGACAAATCCTATACTTTTGTACTTACGTGAAGTCTTTGGATGCTAATAAAAATGAAATGAAATGAAAATGAAAAAGAAATTTCCCACTGTAGCTGGCCAAAGTTACAACCTTAGGCTAAATAAATAATATGAGCCGGACTCGTGCTGCGTTTTCGCTAACCACTTGAAGAAAGAATGTTTTGGAATTTTCATTAGCAACTTTTAGCAACAGCATTTATTATACCTCATATCGATGATACATAACAAAAAGTCGTTATCTCAATTTGTAACGCACATGAATATTCAATATCACTATTCTGCCACCAACAAAAAAAATACGTAATTGTAACTGTACACATTTTCATGAGTGCGTCTACAACAATCAATACACATTTATATATTTTATATAAAATGACAATATGGGCTAAGCCGCCTAGATCTCTTTTTGTTGATGCAATACGAATAAATATTAGCGAAAAGTATATCGATTACCATAAGTAATAAATTATGACAATTTTAAGAAAATGTTTAGTTTTCCTTGTGAGTGGCATTTTTTTTTGTGTGTGTGGGGGGGGGGGGTTGTTGTGAAATAGACTAGTATTTTGAAGAATTCACTTTTAATCAATAAAAAGTAAATACAGCATATATTTTGCCAACTCAGAAACACGGCAGAGCTGATCGGCGACGGCTGGAGACATATGCTCCCAGTCCAAGTCTCGTAACACGCGATCTAGCCAAGGTCACTTGGCGCGGGAAAGAAAAGCCCCTGGCCAGCGGCGTAATTACGAGGGCTGGGTCGAGGGGGAACAATTTTTTTATATTATGAAGTATTTATTGACATGTTATGTAGATATTGAGATATTTTCATATTGTTGCAATTGTTTCGTACTTCTATTATAAGGGTTTTGTCACCAAAAATTGTTAAAATACCCTCTATACACAGTACACACTAAGAATCGAACCATTTTCCGGGTCTATGCCCATAAGCCAATGTCCCCCCCCCCATTAAACACAATCATGTACTTTACCCAGCAAAGAGCATAATACCCATAAATTATTTTTGGATGACACACTGACCATACCTACATACCCCTTTCACTAGCCATGCTGACCATTGATCATTTTGAGGTTACAAACATGTTCACCGCACAAAAAAACACACAAAAAAACAAGGGATAGTTACTCCACTGCCCCTGACAGGTAGACTAGCTGCAGATTAAATGATAAAACTGTATAGACAACAGTTCTTTGGTATCTCTTGAACACCAACCATGTTTCAATATTACTTCCTTTTTGTGGTGAATACCTGATTTTCAGCGGAAATTCACATGTACTGTAGGGGTCTTGCAAACGAGATTTACAGTCGTGTTGCGTGTATGAGAATAATTAATTTAGATAAGTCTGGTTTCTTTTTTTTAAACATACAAACGGATAATTTAAATAAAGTATTCATTAATGTAATACTAATGATTTTAATATTATGCGTGCCACTATAACAACACTATAACACTTAAACAAGAAATTATTTTTAAAGGTACTCAAAAACGTATGAGGTCTACGTTTGAGATATTTCTAGGGTTCCCTGAAAAACACAAAATGAAAGTACCTGTAGTTATTTGTAATGCATGGCGCAAACAAACACAAAAAGAACACAAACGAGAAAAATATATTCATAGGTTATTTTATTTATTAAATTTATTTATTTATTATTTATTTAATATCTATCCTATTATTACTTAAAAAACTAATTTACAAAGGAGGACAACTAAATAAATCGAATTTCATAAATGCAGACACAACAATGAACTACAGTCAACCGATTGTATTGTTGTCTTTGTTTATTCAAGTTTAGATCTCTTTTGCTCGGATAGGTAGAATTAAAGAACAATTTAATCCATTATGTTTTATTATATTCTATTTCCAATTGTGTACCTGGTTACAAACATACTTACATTTCTTATTAAAATAAAATACATGTGTTCATAACTTATCACAATTAATTATTTACTTGAACACACACAGCAATGTTGTTGGTAGAGGGTTGAATATACGTTTTCCATGTCATTCCAACTTCTATTGTCGAACCACAGATGAGTGGTTCCCAACATCCGTATTTTACAAATTTGAAACCCGTTTCTGGCCGTTATCGTGTCTCCCTTTCTGTGCCGCGGTTCTCCTGCTAATGTTTCATATAGGATACATACTTTGGAGGTTACCTCCGTTCATGCAGTGTTACCCAGACCAATTATTGGATGAGCGAAGCGAAGACTTCAATTTTACCGACCCCCCAAAAAATTTAGCTCGGGTGTTTTTTTGTTTTTTTTGTTTGTTTTTCCGTCTGTTTGTTCGCTCTCTACCGGGCAAACGACATATGCGATCTTGATGAAAATTTGAGGGGACCTTCGAAATCTCTGAACTTAGACTTGCTACGTTTTTGGGTACAATCGAAGAAATATTTCTCATGAATATCGTACTTTTACGATTTTTTTCGATTTTTAGTGCGATATTTTCGTGACATTTGGGCCGATTCTGACCAAACGGGTGGGGTTACAACGTTCATATTTCACATGCACATTAAGGTAATGGTGATGTATTGACGTTTGAAAGAAAAAGTTAAAAAAGTTAGCCAGAATAGATAGAAATAAAGGTTTTAATTTGAGTTTTTTGAGGTGTTAAATATTAAAACCTTTATTTCTATAGATTCTAGCTAACTTTTTCAACTTTTTCTTTCAAAAGTCAATACATTACCCTTACCTTAATGTCCATGTGAAATATGAACGTTGTTGCCCCACCCGTTTGGTCAGAATCCGCCCAAATAGCACGAAAATATAGATTTTAGATCTTTCTCACAGCCTTGTATGAAAACTTCACTGGAGATTGTATACCTTACTCACAGCCTTGTTCCAAACAAACAAAGATCCAACAGACCTAATGATTGCTTTGTATGGGCCGTGTTAACATGTTTTTATTATTTTAAATTAATATTAACATTTTATAATTAAAAAGCTCATCCATCAACGCGACTAAAAAAAGCGTTTGCGAAGCTTCCTAGTAAGATCATTTCCGCAACAAGTAACAATTTATAGAAACTAGGAAACGCTCAGTTGGACGCGTTGATAAGCGAGCACATGCTAAAGCTAGACCCACATTGTACATTTTTTTTAAATTTTTAAAATTTGCGACGTTCGCTGTCCACAGGGCCATGTTTCCAATATTATTTATTATTGCCAAGGTAGGCCCAGGCCTATTTGGGTAAACCTTTAATTTGTGGATAAAATCCACCGCCATCTAGAGGACCTTGACATCATTTCTTTGGGAAAACGTAACAAATAATACACTGCTTCCTCGATAGTATTTTGATTACTTCTAGGTGGCAGTGCATAGTGCGTTTTCGTTGCCATGGTAACGTTACTTTTGTTATAATGTAATTTCCATCTACACTACTTATCGGATCAAAATAAAATTAACATATTCGTGACCGGACGGCCACCTCAGATTTTGTCGCCGTTCAGTTTGAAAAAAAAACTTTCGGTTAACTTTAATGTAACTTTTTAACTTTTTGAACGATTTTGCCACAAAACTAATGGCATTCAATCGGGAACAAAGCTTGCGGATGGTCAAAATTTCAACTCGATCCGAGCCTCCGTTCGAACGTTATGGCGAGACATACAAAAAAAAAACAAACAAACAAACAAAAAAAAACAAAACAAAAAAAAAACAAAACCAGTGACTATTTTTTCCGGCAGAGTCAAATGGAAACGCTCGCTTCGCTCGCTTAATAACAAGGAATCACAAGGTATCCGCACAACGGCACAAAGTATACGCTTTGATGGCCAGTACGGGCAAGTTCCACAAAATAAAGAGCTTCGTGAAGGGAACTTAAGTCACACTACCTCTCATATTAAAAAATAGGAAAATACAGCAATTTCTAGACAGGTTCTCATATTTTAAAGTTCCTGTCAAAGGTACCTATACAAATTCATAGAAATTAACCAAAAAACAATAAGTTGAAATGGGTTCCTTCCTGCCATCCTCGGAAAGACGCGCGAGTCACAAACGGTAAAATGTAAACAGTAGGGCTGTAGGGATGCAATACGTTTATGATATTTATGTTTACTTCTAAATTCGAGCAGGTTTCAATTGCGTTAGAAACACTAAAAGTAAAATTCATTTTTAATTATTTACAAGTTCCCATAAGAAAACTATAATTTGCAAGATCCTGAGGTTACGTGCTCCTTTTAGCGTTTTCTAAGTAGCAATTCCTTCCATGGAACAGTAATATTAAAATATTAAAATTAAAAATCGACAGTGAGATGAAAGCTCTGGGTTTTGCGAGTCGAATGGTATGCGTGGCCTTCACTACACAGATTGTCCGTATTGCATGCGTCAATGACTCAACGCACATCCAACACACACACAGGCACACATCACCCGAGCGGCGATTAGCGACGAACCAAGAGCGAGTTTCCTACTCCGAGACACGAGCTAACTTTGCGAAATGAAAGCAAGTGCCCCTGGAGCTAGACTACCCGCAACAATATTGACAATAACTTCTAAGATATTTGCGTCTAAACTATACATCCGATTTTGATGAAATTTTAGGACGTTCTTAAATATAATATTATGTAGAGACCCAATTTTGTATTTTTGTGATAACTGCATTTTCATTTACATTTTACTCAATAACTCTTTTTTTTTACGCACGGAAAAAATAAACGAAAATTTAGGACCCTAAACAAAATATTCTTTAATATGTTACAAAAGATTTCATGTAATTATCTTTACCCATTTAGATTTTATTCTTAAAGTGGCAGAAGTCTGCGACTCCCGAGGCCTCTTAAGAGCTACCACCCACCATAAGTATAGGGTTATCATACGGCCTGGATTTTCCGGGACGGTCCCGTTTTTCTTGTTGCTGTCCCCGTGTCCCGAAAAACATTTTCGGGACGCCAAATTGTCTCGGAAATCGAAAATCCAATTCCAAATTGTCGTAGCAAATTTCTGCTTTCAAATATTTCGCGGCACCGACAGCGGCTGGGCCGGGACGCAGGGATGCGCAATGTAACCAATAATGTTGTCATTGAGTCGAGCTCAAGGCCAGGGCAGCGGGCGGCGACAGAACAGTAGGCTAGTCCAGTCGTTGTCAATGATTCACTGCACAGTCTGCAGTCACCGTTGTGTAATCAGTGAGTGTTGAGTTCGCGTTGTGACTTGTGACATTGCTTAGCTTACAGACTGTGCCAGTGGTGTGCATGTGTGGCAAAATACAATGGCCAAACGCAAGTGTCGTTTTTCAGACAAACTGAAAGACGAATATCCGTTCTTGTCTAGAAATACGCAAATCGAAGGAAAAGTTGATTGTTCTGTGTGCCGTGGTGTGTTCGGGATAGAGCATGGTGGACGTTCAGACATTTTAGATCATTTAAAATCGAAGAAACACAAAGCTGGTTTAGAAGCAAAGTGCACAAGCCGTAAAATTCAATTCATAAAATCATGTGTTGAATTCTACTGTTACTTGCAAAAAAACAAAAAACTTCTAGAACAAATTCATTCTTCAGAGAAGTATGTAAAATTGTAAATGCCCAATCAAACTTGGTCAATCTTATCTCAATTATATATTAATCATTCATTCATTCTTCTTTATTAATAAATTGCTTTAAATTAATATGTAACCAAACCAAATACTTATTTCTTCTATTTTTAATACTCAAGTACTTCCCTGTCCCGACACTCTCAGATCTCACTACAGGCGATCTTGGGGGAAAAAAAGGCCCAAACAATTTTCGCCTGGGGCTTTGCCCCAAACCCCGGGTAGCCCACGCAAGTCCATACACAACGAAAGTACATGTGTCCCGGATTTTACTTTCAGAATTATGGTAACCCTACATAAGTAACCAAATGCAAATCTTTTTCTCATGTCCATCCATTTCTTTCCCTTTACAGCCAATGAGAAGTTGATACCCCTGACAAGATAGTATGTCTTACTGTTGAGCTTCTTTGCGTCCCCCCCGTTGAGCTGGCTGGCCGGAGCAGCGGTCACAGTCAGGAGAGTCAGGGGTGGCGGTGACTCGGTGGATATGCTGATGATGGAGATGTCGACAGGAGGGTCTTCTAGTGGCTTCAGCTCGGTCACCATCAAGCCAGGCGAGCTGCGTTCCGAGGGCTCCTCATCCCCTGCGCTAGCGTCGTCACTCTCGCCGTCAACATCCTCTGCAATCACACACAACACCGCTACTTGAGCAAATTTAAAAAAAGTTTTTTGGCATAAAATCGAATTCAGATTTGTTGATTCTGAACTAACTCTATTTTTTTTTTTAAAGTTTCAAATACAGTACTAATAAATGGCCAATACGTAGTTTTAATTCAATTTTAATTTTAATTTTAAAATGTTAATAAATAATATCTTGTTATTTGAGAGCACAGGAACATGTTACATGGGGCGTGGTCTAGCTCAGCCAAAACATTCCTGGTGTAAATTGGCATGCATCCAGCAGATAGCCAGCTCTCAGCTGATCAACACACTCAAAATCGCGATCTACCAGGGATTTTAGACGTGGCGTTTTTTTACTTACATAACATTGTAAAAAAAATATATACATATTACCATTCAGTTTCAGCATATTGGTGGCAAAAAATGTGAATATTCTGTCTTGGCATTTCTAGACGAAATAGGCACATACCATGCTAATGGCGTGAAAATGAGAACACGAAATAACGTGAAATAAAATTGAATTTACCATAATTCATAGAAAACGCGAAATAGTCCCAAAAATCTGCCTTGTGCCTTCATTTATTGTTTTCTTCACATACTTCGCAATTTTATCTTTAAAAATGTAAAATTAGGTTAGTTTCGCAAAATTACGTAAAAAATGGGAAAACAGAATGCTACTTTACCGACAGTGACGGGTCGAATTTAAATCAAACTACTTTTCATTGATCGATCCGCTGACTCCGCCCCTGCTCCGCCCCTTGCCCAGCTTTTGTCGACTCTACCACCGGGCAGCAGCTCGCAATCCAAGCATCTTTGGTTGACGTTTTCGCTTCATCGACGTGATTCTGTCGTTTGTGAAGTGTTTTTTAACACTCTCTATTCTATTAACTAAAAATGCCGAGAGTAGCTGTTTCTATACAGACGCGAGAAAACGAATATAAAAGCGATGGCCTTTATGTGTCTGACCATAAGAAGCAAATCATGATGAGCATCTGTTGCAATACAAGGATTCGCTGGCAACGAAAAGACTCGTGTGACAAACAATGCAACGAAAGTGCTCTGCACAAACGAAAAAAGCTAGAGGCTGGGAAAAAAAGGCAACTTACTATAGAGTTTTCATTTTACAATTTCAAATTTAAGCTAGCCTACTCCAAGCTAGGCTATGTATGCTACTATGCCTAGGAACTTAGATCTAGGCCTACCCTAGACCCACTTGGCCTATGCCTGGTCAGGACTAGGGCCTAAGCTAGTATAGGAGTATAGGCCTAGGCATACCTAGGCAATTTTTTATATAATTTTTTGTTGCATTTTTAGATTTTTGTAGGGGTCTGCGGGTAGCACTTTTTAGGTTCGGGTAGTTTTCGGGTTCGGGTAATAAAAAATAACTTACTGTATTTACTCGATTACAAGCTGACGCCGAATGCAAGCCGACCCCTAATTAAAAGTACATCTTACAAAAAAAGTGTAGCATTTAAATAATCATAAGTTTGCCATCGATTCCAAGCCGGGGTGCCTTTTGAACTGCAAAAATGTGTCAAAAAAAGGTAGGCTTGCTATCGGGTAGCAACGGTAATTTTGGGTTCGGGTCGGGTATTTTTTCTATTAAAAATGACTACGAATGACACACATATTAATTAATGCAACATTTATTGTTGCAATTTTTATTTGCAATTAAAAGATTTAACTATAATGGTAATAAGTAACTATTAAGCCCATGGCCTCACCCTGACTTAAACTTACAAAAAAAGAATTAACGATTAAGTTATAATTAAATCGTTTATTGTTGAAGGGATATAAGTCAACTTTTGGCCAAAATGAGTATATGATCGAATATTACTAAATGAGGGACGCCGCATCGTTTGGTGAAGAAATGGTTTAAGTCAGATTAGTCCTTGTTTGAATGTAGCTAAAAACATGGTCCGTTTGTTGTTGAAAGGGTATAAGTCAAGGGTATAAGTCATGACTTATACCCTTTCAACAATAAACGGACTATTTTCTAGAATATAGAACGTGTGAGAAAAACATCTGGCAGGCATTGACGGTTTATGAAATTAGTTGATTTAATCTTATTTAATAAGTTTAGCCTGTAGAGGACCAAAAAATTGCAATTAATTTCCATTTATTTAAGAAAGGGTATAAGTCAACTGTGTATACCCTCTCATTGTTTGGCCACCCGTATATTTTTGTTGAGAAAACTTATTCTACAAGTCAGTTATATCAATTACTTTCAAAATATGACAGTTAAATATGCGACAATTGGATTCATGAATATCTGGACAGTTTCTTTTAGTTATCTCAGAACTAGCTTTGACTGACTTATATCCTTTCAACAATAAACAATTCAATTATTCAAATTCATTATTTTAGAGACCCTGAAAAATAGCAAATAAAAAGTTTTCATTTTGTTATAAAAAATCTTTAATTTCAGTATAAAAATTCAAAATAAAGGATCCATTTCGCCTAAAAAATTCAATTATTTCAAACTATTTTTTCAAATTTTGCGTATTTTAAAATTTCCCGCTGTTAAGTTTCAAATGTTGGTACGTACTTTGTAGATCAAGAAGCAAAGTTTCTATAGTTTGTATTTGTTATGTTGCCGACCCTGCAGGACGAGTGTTGAGGTGTGACGTCACCAGCAGCTCACCAGCTGTTTTAGTAGTGTAAGAATTTCATAATTTTTAATAGTTACATACCGGTATTTGACTAGTTTGTTTTTGTGTTGTTTGAATTGTACGTTTGAGTAACGTAGTAGTTGACATTGAGACGCCACCTTGCGTAGGATGGGCGCTAAAAGATATTTGAGTGATATATCGTCTAAAAAGTGTTAATTCAACCTTTCATTTACTGTGTGTAATTATTTAAACTGTGTATTTTCTACTGTGTGTAACCATTAACCAACAATCTGCGTGATTCAGTATTAAACGCCATCATCTTTAAGTTTTGAGTCTGTGTATTACTGTGTGTAACGCCCATAGTTGTTCCTGACCTGAAGGCCATTGAAGGCCTAGCCCTAGCTTTCGGCTAATTTACTTTACTGTGTGTAAAATAAGTAAAAAGCTAACAAAAGGGTATAAGTCAACTGTGTTTACCCTCTCATTGTTTGGCCACCCGTATATTTTTGTCGAGAAAACTTATTCTACAAGTCAGTTATATCAATTAATTTCAAAATATGACAGTTAAATATGTGACAATTGGATTCATGAATATCTGGACAGTTTCTTTTAGTTATCTCAGAACTAGCTTTGACTGACTTATATCCCTTTAACAATAAACGATTCAATAGGGAATATTCCACTTACTATTTTATAGTTTATTTTAATTCTTATATATGTCTTAATAGTCACTGCACTTTTTTTTATTAAAAAAAATGTATTTTGTGTAATTTAAACAAGATGTAAATTGGACCCCCAGTTTGCGCGCCAAAAACGAGCGTGCGCCATCTTTGGACGGTACTACGTCATAACTGTGTTGAGTCAAGGCCAATTAGAAACGAAATGTACGTATATTTGTACATATTTACATACAGACGGCGGTGCTCGCCCATCTGCTCAACAACAAACACAACTCCACAGCCACTTAAACGATGTACTTTTTTCACCGAATTTTGTTTTTGTTTTTCGTATGTGACATGAGATTTCGCGAGATCATTGTGATAAAGAATTAAGAGCATTTTGTCTTGAATTTTTGCCCCAGCCTAGGACATCATGCTATTTTTTATCTACAATGGGTTTTAATTAGTGATAAAGAAAGGGTTTTTGTGGGGGAAATGTGGGTCAGAACACGGGACGTGCAAGTTAGGGTTGGCAAGCTAAGCCTAGGGCTTGTCAAGTGAGTAATTTTAGTATTCACATCCCAAGGCCTATATCCTACTGGAAACGTTGGCCTAGACTGTGTATTATAAAAAATTTTCTACGTCTAGTCCTAGACCTAGGACGGTGTCAGTTGTGCTTTTTGATTGCAATGTCAACTTTTCTCGTTTTTCCGGCTAGGCGTTAATGTTAAAATGTCCGCCATCTTTTTAACATTACTGTGGGCTACGCTAGGCGCTGCTTGTTTAAAACAACGCCGTCTGGATGTATGTATGTATGTGTACCAGACGGCGTTGGTTCAACACAGTTCTGACGTCATAGCCGTTTTTGCCCCTCAAAAAAAATGCTGTTTTTAAAACGGCTATAAATTATTGGATATTATTTTACAGAAAACTAATACATATTTGTAATCAGAACGAAATATTTCCCTTCAAAAAAAATCTATTTGTACAGTATTTGACGGAAGTGGAATATTCCCTATTATCAGTGTTGTAAAAGTTACTTTTGTAAAGTAATTCAGTTACAGTTACAGTTACTTGCTTGCAAAAGTAATTTAGTTACAGTTACAGTTACTTTATTGCCAAAGTAATTGAGTTACAGTTACAGTTACTTTAAGAAGTAACTGAGTAACTTTTTAAGTTACTTTCTTTAAAATGCATTAGGCCCTACTAGAAGCATGACGAACAGTTTTTTTTCTAAATAATTAACAAACTTTTTTTTGCACAATTAATAATTATATATTTTTTTTCTGGGGCCTATAGACTAACATCCTTTATTACAACTACTCATTATGAAAAAAAACAATAAATATTTTTTTAGTTATAAAAAACAATTGTTATTATTATAATAAAGATGAGGGCAACCACCAACCCTTGCTCATAAAAATATTGAAAACATTAGAAATATCGTTTTTATTACTTTTAACGAAGTAGCATAGTGGGTGAAACAAAATAATCTGATAATGATAATTAGAAAAATATGGAAGAGAAAAATATTTGTATCGGGTTTTTATGTGGTGAAGACATTACATTAATAATTATTTTATTATTATTATTCGTTCTGAGGACTCTAAATTACAACTGCTTATCGTGGGACATCTACTCTGATTAAGTAGCTCTAAAATAATTAATAAACACTTATATTATATATGTATACTACGTAAAATGAAACTTCAGATAGAATTTGCTATTGATAGTATACTATGCCCCCGATTAAGTAACATTTGAGCTATGGATTAATAGTGTGGGGTAATACATCCAAAAACAATTTTCATCGATCTTTGTCATGCAAAAAAAGCTGTAAGAATAATAGGAAAAAATAAGAAACACTGTGTAGTGTCAGCTGTCAGCTTGGTTTTCGCCCAAAATGCCAACATAAAAAGTGCAACAAATATTTACTCACGAAGGAATGAAACTAAATTCAATACAATCTACTGTTTAATTTTCTGATGGGTTTTTATTTCAATATCATAGATTTTGCAGGCACTTATCTAATTGGATGAGCGAAGCGAAGACTTCAATTTCACTGACCCCCCAAAAAAAATTTGTCTCAATTTTTTGATTGTTTTTGTGTTTTTTTGTTTGTATTTTTGTCTGTTTGTTCACGCTCTAACAGACAAACGGCATAATATGCGATATTGATGAAAATTTGAGGGGACCTTGAAAATCTCTGAACTAGACTTGCCACATTTTTGGGTACAATCGATCAAATATTTCTTACGATTATCGTACTTTTACGACTTTTTTTCGATTTTTAATGAGATATTTTCGTGATATTTAGCAAACGGCTTCTTCAATCTTGATGGAACTTTATGGGAACGTTTAAAATCACTGAAATAATATAAGAGACATTTTAAGAAATATTTTTAATAGAAATCGTACTTTTAAGATTTTTTCCCCGGTTCATAATATGATAATTTCGTGACATTTCGGCCGATTATGACCAAACGGGTAGGGCTACAACGTTCATATTTTACAATGACATTAAGATTATGGTGAGGTAGTGCCTTTTGAAAGAAAACGTTGAAAACGTTGGTCAAATTTCATAGAAAGAAAGGTTTTAATAAAGCCTTTACACGTGTATAATTAACAAGTAACATCAAGTTACTATAGAAAAAGTAATGAGATCCCACTTAAAAACGTAATCATTGGACAGAAATATTTAAATAAAAAGGCGCATCAATCAACGCGACTGGAAAAAAGCGCTCGCGAAGCGGCCTAGTAGAATTCAAAGGAATTGTTTATCTATTGCTATTTTTAGTTGCAACTAGCAGTTGCTTTGCTATATTGTTGTCATGTTGACCACGAAAAATTTAGCAACAAGAATGCATATTGAGTCAGCAGAAAAACCTCGTTACATACTAGAGGTACCAAAAAAAAATAATAAAAAACATAAAAAATAAAAAATATTGTTTTAGTTTCAAACATTGTGATATAATTTTAATCCTATATTACTGAACTGTAAACAAGCATGGTTGGCAAAAGTAACTGTGAAAAAGTAACTGAAAACTGAGTATAATTACTTTTAAAAGTAATTCAGTTACAGTTACAGTTACCTTAAAATAAAAGTAATTGAAATAGTAATTCAATTACTCAAAAAGTAACTAATTACTTTTACTCAATTACTTTTACTCAGTTACTTTATAACACTGCCTATTATTCAAATTCATTATTTTAGAGACCCTGAAAAATAGCAAATAAAAAGTCTTCATTTCGTTATAAAAAATCTTTAATTTCAGTATAAAAACTCAAAATAAAGGATCCATTTCGTCTAAAAAATTCAATTATTTCAAACTATTTTTTTCAAATTTCGCGTACCTATTTTAAAATTTCCCGCTGTTAAGTTTCAAATGTTGGTACGTACTTTGTAGATCAAGAAGCAAGGTTTCTATAGTTTGTATTTGTTATGTTGCCAACCCTGCAGGACGAGTGTTGAGGTGTGACGTCACCAGCAGCTCACCAGCTGTTTTAGTGGCCTATTTTCTCACGAGAACATAGGTCTAAAGTCTATCCATCCTTGAGGTACAAAGTGACCATCGGCGGACGAGACCGGGATCGGTCGTCCCGTCTATTGTCTGCATTTTTCCCTTTCCACCTTTTTTGGCGTGACCGAACTTGGAGCGAACATGGGTTTGTTTCTACCTGCCTTCGCCCATTTCAAATCTATTGTGATGAAAATAATTTATTCAGCAAAATTTTTTTTTTATAATTGCAAATATTTCATAACGTGGTTCAAATGTGTAGCTTGAGTTATGAAATGTGTTTTTTTCCCCTAGTGTCTACGATCAAAACTGACTGAAATACATAAATATTATTATATTATTATATAATATTATCAAAATATGTTATAGAAACATTATCCGTAACGCAGTCAGTTTTTATCGTAGAATTTCGCCCAAAAAAATGAAATTCAAGACGCACGCTTAATATTTCAACAACGTTATTAGATATTTGCAATTAAACAAAAAAATCAACAAAAAAATTAATACAGCAGGTATAAAACCCTCAGTTTCTAGGATGGTCTATTTTACGACTACACGCGACAACCCTTAGCAGCTGCCTCATACCCATACCCGACGCGTCCGTCGATGGTCACTTTGTACTTCATGGATAGATAGACTTTAGTAAATACTTGGAAAATGGGGAAAAAACTGCTGATTTCGTCCTAATTTTGTGAAAAACAATAGAACTGGCTATATTTGCCTTAAAAGGAAAAATAGTCTTATTTTGCTCCATTTCGCGAACGTTTTTTGACGATTTAAGGGTCCAAAGTGGTTAGCAATTTAGGCCTAGGCCTACACGGAAAAAAAAAAAAAAAAACGATTTACATTTATAAAAGTCCGAATTTCGAGTATGCTTCAAAACCCGAAATTACCCAAACTTTCGAGTACCCGCAGACCCCTAGAATTTTGTTTTTTCATATTATATTTATTGTTTTGAAAACACCGCTTTAACCCTCGGTCCCTCGCGTGGGATTCTACAAACCCCAGGGTCTACATTCGACTCTGTTTCTCTGCATCGGACTGTTTTACCGATTCTAGATTCTCAGTACCTTCAAGTCACTCTATCTGTTAGCGAAATTTGTAACCCTGTAATCATCAGGGCTTTTAGTGTCGTTATATTGCCGGTCTGAACGTGGCTGGGGTTGCTGAAACCCCGCGCGAGTGATCACGTTACTGTAACTGCATACAGAAATTCAATGCTATTTTGGATTAAATTTTGAAATTTTGGAATTTTGGAAAAATTCTTCTTGCAATTTACTACCTGGTTCATGTTTATTACCAAAAAGTAAAACAAAACTTAAAATTGCATTATTTTGACACATTTTTTTAATATTTTGAAAATGTCCATTTTTTTAATCTGAAAAATACAATAAAAAAAAAAGGTTCATTGGCATTTTATTTCACTGTCCAACCAGTAACAACCACCTACAAAGTAGTTCCACAAATCATATGAGCACAGAAAGAAATAGCCAAAACATCCTACTGCAGGGTTGCCACCAAGAAAAAATAAAAATCCTGTTTCAGCACATCAAAAATCCTTAAATGAAACATCCAAATCCTTAAAAATCCTTTACATGCCGAAATGTACCAATTTGGATATGATATCGATACATTATAATGTAATTGTTGTAAACGAATTTGAAAATATAAAAAAATTAAAGAGTAGGCCTATTTTTAATGGTTTGAGGCCAAATAGGGTTGATAAGGTATCACACTATAAAAGAAAAGAATTTTTAACGATTTTTACAATCTCACAACCGCGTTTATGACCCGGCACCTCCACCATGATCCAGCCAAGATTAATTTAATTTCTACTACATACCCGGCACCTCCACCAAATTTACGAAATTTTGCATGTTTTGAGTAAATTTTGATATTTATACATCGAAAATATTCCCACTTATTGATATCACATTGAAATATAGATTTTTTGACCATCACTAGTTAAAAATGGCGTAAAACAAAGAACATTTTTTTTTTTTTTTAATCCGTAAATTGGAACAAAAATCCGTCGATCCGTTTTGCAACCTCAAAATCCGTTAAAACGGCAACCCTGTCCTACTGCACTAATTACAGCCCAAAATAATTTGGGGTTTGAGACCCCACCATGCGAGGGATGGTGTTAAGAAATTCCGCACGAGTGACGGAGGGTTAATGGTAATTTTGTGGTTTTATTCACCGCTTTCAAGTTTTTCAAACACCGATATTTTAGATTTGAAAACCATTAATAGTAGAGCTGTTAAGCTGAAAAATTGTGCACTTTTGAGAAAAGCATGAAACTTCTAGCATAGCTAGCTAATACCAATATATTCATTTTAAGATGTGGAGGGAAGTCAGATTTGACCTCTGAGGATGCTGAGAGGTCAAATTCAAAATGGCCGCCACTCCACGATCCTAATGATTAAACGCGCTTAACTTGGAAGCAAATAGTGTAGATAAGCCTTTTAGGTGTCATTTCCAATTAATATTGGGAAAACCATTCATATAGTAACACTCACGTTTTCGTTAGGTCAAGGTCAAAGGTCAATTTTGACCAAAAAGGTGAACAAAATAGCATGCACAATCGTTTGTTTTCTACCTCATATTAAGAGAAATACTCTACCTCAAATGATGTATATTTGTATCACAAAGGCCGCCAAGATGACCAACATAGCCAAGATGACCACGCTGAGCAGGTCAAATCCAAGATGGCCACCATTCTACCGGCTTAATGATTATACACACCTAGCTTGGGTAGCAATTAGAGTAGAAAGGCCTTTAAGGTGTCATTTCCAATTAATATTGGGATGCCCATTCTTTTGGTAACAATCACGTGGTCTCCAGAATGAAAGGTCAAGGTCAAAGGTCGAGATTGACCAAAAAAGTTGAACACAAAACATGCACAATTTTTTGTTTTCTACGTCATTTAAGAGAATACTCTACCTCCAAATGTTTTTTTTATCACGATGGCCGCCAAGATGACCAACATAGCCAAGATGGCCGCGCTGAGAGATCAAATCCAAGATGGCTGCCATTTTACTATTCTAATGATCATTCACACTTAACTAAGGGAGCAAATATTGTGATGTAAGGTGTAATTTCCTGTTAATATGGGTTTGCCCAATCAATTGGTGACATTTGCATTTAGGTGATCGCCAGAACTAAAGGAATTACACTTAGATCAAGGTCATAGGTAAAGACCGTCGTAAATTTACTCGAATCGATTGTATAACTTATATTTTATTCAAGAACATAATTCTGTCAACGATCTCCAGAACAGAAGCACAATGCCGTGCACTTGAGTGCAGCTTTGGCACATCTACATCGTCCAGTGCAGCCTTTCTTACAGCCACAGTGGATCAGCTCATGGCACGAATCTGATGCTTCAGGGAGAGTAGTCCAAAGAGGCTGCCACCCTGCCTCTTCCTTCATCCAGCCCCAGTTGTAGGGATCTGGCAAATCTGGATCCATTATCAATGCCTGGTTCCAACAGTTGGCCTGGTAGCAAGTGCACTTAATGTGCTGCTGGAGTGCTGCCTTGGTTGGAGGAAGATTTTCTATCGATCGAGACTTCTGTGTGAAGAGCTGTTTCCTGGCACCATTTACCTCCATGATGTCACTAGTTCAATCTTACATCAGCACAACAAATCGCTCTATCAATGACATTGACTCTTGACTGACATCACTTGGCATGGATCCTATCCATTGGCATTGTGCCGGATTCATTGCGGCAACCATTTCGTGGACAGCTATGTACCGAAAGCTTGATCCGACACCAAAGGCAATCCACAACTCATCAGGAGCTATTTTGCTGAATGAGGCTATAGCCAGTACCTACCACATCAGTGTCAGCGGTACGTATGGTCACCTTCTTACATCCCTTTTGCACGGCATCTGCCAAATGCAGTAATAGACGAGTATCGGCTTCCTCGTGCGAACATGGAGCTAGGTGGTCCAAGTGTGACTCAGCAGGAATGCAGATAACTCCATTGCCATCTGTTGCATAAAGTCTCTTTCCCTCAACTATAGGAAAATGGACGGCTTCGTGGGACAGGAAAGCAAACAATTCGCGTTTGTTTTCATTGACTCGAAGGAAGTCTTTCCAGTTCTTTAGCATCACAGTAGAAGGAGCCACCCGTTTCCTCATTCCCTTTCCCCTCTTCTCCCTCATTGCGATATGTTGTGCTGATGTAAGATCGAACTAGTGACATCATGGAGGTTAATGGTGCCAGGAAACAGCTCTTCACACAGAAGTCTCGATCGATAGAAAATATTCCTCCAACCAAGGCAGTCACTCCAGCAGCACATTAAGCACACTTGCCACCAGGCCAACTGTTGGAACCAGGCATTGATAATGGATCTAGATTTGCCAGATCCCTACAACTGGGGCTGGACGAAGGAAGAGTCAGGGTGGCAGCCTCTTCGGACTACTCTCCCTGAAGCATCAGATTCGTGCCGTGAACTGATGATCCACTGTGGCTGTAAGAAAGGCTGCACTGGACGATGTAGATGTGCCAAAGCTGCACTCAAGTGCACGGCATTGTGCTTCTGTTCTGGAGATTGTTGACAGAATTATGTTCTTGAATAAAATATAAGTTAAACAATCGATTCGAGTAAATATACGACGATCTTTACCTATGACCTTGACCTTAGTGTAATTCCTTTAGTTCTGGCGATCACAAAAATGAAAATGTCACCAATTGATTGGGCATACCAATATTAATAAGAAATTACACCTTAAATCACAATATTTGCTCCCTTAGTTAAGTATGAATGATCATTGGACCGGTAAAATGGCAGCCATCTTGGATTTGATCTCTCAGCGCGGCCATCTTGGCTATGTTGGTCATCTTGGCGGCCATCGTGATTTTAAAAAAACACATTTGGAGGTACAGTATTCTCTTAAAAGACGTAGAAAACAAAAATTTGTGCATGTTTTGTCTTCAACTTTTTTGGTCATTCTTGACCTTTGACCTTGACCTTTCATTCAGGAGACCACGTGATTGTTACCAAAAGAATGGGCATCCCAATATTAATTGGAAATGACACCTTAAAGTCCTTTCTACTCTAAATGCTACCCAAGATAGGTGTGTATAATCATTAAGCCGGTAGAATGGCGGCCATCTTGGATTTGACCTCTCAGCGCGGTCATCTTGGCTATGTTGGTCATCTTGGCGGCTTTCGTGATACAAAAATACATCATTTGGAGGTAGAGTATTCCTTTAAATGAGGTAGAAAACAAACGATTGTGCATGTTATTCTGTTCACCTTTTTGGTCAAAATTAACCTTTGACCTTGACCTGGCGAAAACGTGAGTGTTACTATATGAATGGTCTTCCCAATATTAATTGGAAATGACACCTAAAAGGCTTTTCTACACAATTTGCTTCCCAAGTTAAGCGTGTATAATCATTAGGGTCGTAGAGTGGCGGCCATTTTGAATTTGACCTCTCAGCATTCTCAGAGGTCAAATCTGACTTCCCTCCACATCTAAATATGAACATTATGGTATTAGCTAGCTATGCTAGAAGTTTCATGCTTTTCTCAAAAGTGCACATTCCATCAAAATGCTCAGCTAAACAGCTCTACTATAATATTTGTCCCTACATATTGGCCATTTAAGTTTGTCTTTTAATTGGGCTTTACACTGGAAAGTTAAAAAAGTAAAAGAGAAGAAGTGCAGAGAAAGAATAACTTTTGGCAAGTGCAAACACAAGAGCGTGAGCGTGGCGTTGTATTCAATGGCAACAGAGAGACCAGTCGCGATCAACTCTTCAAGGTCACTTCGCTCTCCACTTCTCTCTTGTCGAGCAGAGTCCGACAAGTTGGGGGACTGTACTTTTTATTTTTACTCTTAGCTTTCAGTGTGAAGGCAACATGAAAAGTCCCATAAGTTACATGCTATCTCTACTTCAGAAAAGTTACTACTTTCTCTAAATACTTCCCAGTGTAATGTAAACAGTTACACTACACCGCCTTCTAAATGATAAACAAAAGAATTTGAGTGGAACTCACCCGTTACTACAGCATCACCACTTGCTGGGTTATCAAGCCCTTCCATCTGCTGGATCTGAATCTCAAGGAGCTCGGCTTGGCGTTTGGCTTTCTTTTTAAGTTTCTTCTTCTTGTTTTTGGACATTTTGGAATGAGGATCAGGGGGTTGATACTCTTTTGGAGCTGTGCTTACTGTGGGACAGAAAAGAACATTGTTACAAGTTAGAACTTATCATAAGGCCTTTCACGTGTAATCTCACTTGGGGCTGGTTCAGTGTTTGGTGGTGAAAGATGGATAGAAATCAACAGCCCCCTTGAAAATGTTTGGCGGACATTTCAAGATTGAAGACAAAAATATAAACAAGTAACAAAATAAATACTCAAATGAGTCTTGTCTTGTCTACATATCAGAGTAGAGAAAACAACTCACATTGGATTTTGAATAAGTCTCATAGGTAGGCCTACTTTAAAATGTAAATATTAAATTTAAATTTAGATATGAGTGATATGAGACCTCTATGATCCGAGGTGGATGGGACCGAGCTATGCTTGGTTAACTAAAAACTTGGATGATCCGGACTTTCTTGTTTAACTCCTCCCAGCAGGGCCCTAGTATATGAGAGTGATATCTTAAGTGTAAAACTCGTGAAATACCATTAAAAGAACATGAATATAAATTTTAATCTATGATACATTTCATGGAATGGGACTGGGCCCCCGCCCAGTCTCCTGTCTCCTCACATGCTGGGTCATCGTCTATCTCGCCCCCCTGTTTTTGCACTCGCGCCACTATCTCAGCGTCTGTCAGCTCTTAGCTGGATGTCACATTGCAAGTTCCATTCACCCATTCTCATTCATCCACTTCTCCGTTGTCGAGCGCATCACAGCCCGGTAGCCGACATAACACGTTCAGAAATGCTTCCGTGTTGGCTATTGGCTTGTCACCGTCATTGTCACCCGATGCAATGTCCATTTCTTCATAGCCAGCGTCTATCATGTCGTCTTCAAGGCCATATTTTGTCTCTCTCGTCCACCGTCTTCGAGCAAGGTCGCGGCGGAGGCAAGCTCTCACGAAGACCAATATGAGCACTGGCTCAACTTTTTCTGGCTCTACTCTCGACCCCAACCCCCCTTACAACTCATGTGCTGTGCAATTCCTTTGTCATTGTAGTAAACAGCATACTGCATGACATTCAGATTCAGATGTAAAGAACATAACATTTTGGACCTTCGGCCTGACACCAGCTCGGATAACATGGAGTCTCGGTTACTGTAATTGCAGTTGCACCTATATTCAATTTCTAAGCAATGTTTGACTAATTTGTTTTCAGTTTAAAAATATTACCTGCGACACTCAAACTTGATGAATGAGCAATGCTGATTTCTCCAACTACTGATGAATGATGGCCGCGCCATCATCCTTTCTCCTATCAAGATCTCGTATCGAAACATCACATGTTTTTCTGTGTTTTGTATAATTTTATTATATTCTTATGTCTCTATTTATCAAGAAATTTGGCTGCCACAATCACTTTTCGAAGGTAAGCTGTTGGATCCTATCTCACACCTAACATTGGTGTGAGATAGGATCCAACAGCTGACCTTCAAACAGTGATGGTGGCTGCTGAGTTTCTTGAATAATAATAGTAACATAAATATATACAAAACACAGTAAAACACGAGACGTTTCGACACGAGGTCTTGTTCACTCAAGAGAGAAAAGGAAAATGGCCACTGACTGTAAAAATCAAAATGGCGGCTAAAAATAAACTAAGTCAGAGAATATGTACAAATTTACAAGGCGCTGTTGGTGGGTGTGGCTGTGAAAAGTAGGGGAGGAGCCTAGCGGATGTTCAGGTTAGGTGGCAGCCTGGATTGGGTAATCCACTGATGTGCCAACTCCCATCTTCTGAGTTCCCTGGCTTGCAGCTGGCAGGGAGTGCTTTAACCACTCTGGTTGTGTAGCACTTATTAAAAGCCAAGTTGTGGGATGCTGCATGACGAGCCACTGGTTTGTCCATTGTCCGGTTTTTTGTATCTTGTCTGTGTCCATTCATGCGAGACCTGAGTGTGTTCTTGGTTAGGCCTACATACTCGGCAGGACACTGGTTGCACTTGAGCTGGTATACTACATTGCTGTTTTTTTTTAACACCTGCAAAACCAGCAATGTAGTATACCAGCTCAAGTGCAACCAGTGTCCTGCCGAGTATGTAGGCCTAACCAAGAACACACTCAGGTCTCGCATGAATGGACACAGACAAGATACAAAAAACCGGACAATGGACAAACCAGTGGCTCGTCATGCAGCATCCCACAACTTGGCTTTTAATAAGTGCTACACAACCAGAGTGGTTAAAGCACTCCCTGCCAGCTGCAAGCCAGGGGAACTCAGAAGATGGGAGTTGGCACATCAGTGGATTACCCAATCCAGACTGCCACCTAACCTGAACATCCGCTAGGCTCCTCCCCTACCTTTCACAGCCACACCCACCAACAGCGCCTTGTAAATTTGTACATATTCTCTGACTTAGTTTATTTTTAGCCGCCATTTTGATTTTTACAGTCAGTGGCCATTTTCCTTTTCTCTCTTGAGTGAACAAGACCTCGTGTCGAAACGTCTCGTGTTTTACTGTGTTTTGTATATATTTATGTTACTATTATTATTCAAGAAACTCAGCAGCCACCATCACTGTTTGAAGGTAAGCTGTTGGATCCTATCTCACACCAATATACTCCAGCCGATTGGCATTCTTTCTACATAACTCACACCTAACATAGTTCCCGAAAAGAACCTCAGAATGTAGTAAACTGCACGAAGGCTTATATGAGCCTCATGCAGAATATAGGCCCACACAACACACGAGAAAGAATTGCCAAGGAGTAAGCGAGACTCGCAATCGTGGTATTTATCAACGAACTTGGCACCATACCATGACCACATTTATTAAGTAAAAGTGCAAGGCTACAGCAGATTTGTAACACTCTTACATACTGTCCGTAAAGACCATGGTCGGGACATTTAAAAACAAAATTCTCGATTGTACTAAAAATGAACAAATACACATATGAGTGTTTCTTGATCAATGGAACTGAGAAAGTATACACTACTTCTATCACTAGTAGCTTACCACAGGAGCCTGGTAGCTTGATACCCATTTTATGCCACTGAGTTGCTTCGGCAGCCAATTTCCTAACGTAGTTTTCATGTACACACATCAATATGTTTTCGGGCTTGATATCGGTGTGGATTATGTGGCATTTCGTATGAAGGTAATCTAACCCCTCTAGTACCTGGAACCAAACAATCAGTTTCATTAATACCAACACCGAGTAGGTTTTACTTTTCCTCTGCAAGACATGTCCAGCCTGCAGCTTTGACAACCATGGAGTCGACTCGGGAAGCCTTCAACTGAATTCTTTAGGTGAAGCTAGCCCCCCAGGGTCAATAATGATGTGAACAAAGCAATCCCTAGATGTTTAGAATGTTGATGTTCAGAAAATGATTTGCATTAACCTAAGAAGTTAAAAAAAATAGTAAACCTACAACAATATTAACAGAGAAGAGAAACAACATAGTAAACCAACAACAATATTAACAGAGAAGAGAAACAACATAGTAAACCAACAACAATATTAACAGAGAAGAGAAACAACATAGTAAACCAACAACAATATTAACAGAGAAGAGAAAGAAAATAGTAAACCAACAACAATATTAACAGAGAAGAGAAACAACAGAGTAAACCAACAACAATATTAACAGAGAAAAGAAACAACATAGTAAACCAACAACAATATTAACAGAGAAGAGAAACAACATAGTAAACCAACAACAATATTAACAGAGAAGAGAAACAACATAGTAAACCCACAACAATATTAACAGAGAAGAGAAAGAAAATAGTAAACCAACAACAATACTATTAACAGAGAAGAGAAACAAAAAGATTGAAAATCAATACGAAGGTTCATGTGCAATAGTAGGCCTATAACATATACGTAGGCCTGAATAAAAACTCCAGTGTGTAGAGCCTAGGTGTGCTAAGCAGTGACAGTGGTATCAGGAGAAATGTTGTGTAGCTACTAGCTAGCCTCATTAAATAAGAGCTCCAGTCTCCATTACCGAGTGAGTATTAGCATTACACATCTAGTTTACATTGCCATTAACAGTGCACACATTTCAGAGTGAAACCACTTGTCAAATTAAATAGTCAACCTAGCGCGAGTCCAAGGTTTGATCAAATACGAAAATGTAATTAGATTTGAGCTGTTAATAGATGTGGAATCTTGCCTTACGAGTACCTAGCCGGTTTCATTACGTGTACGAGCGTGTAAACCGACCCCTCCCTCGCAAGCTGCAGCTCGCAAGACCTCCGAGCATCTGATAATGTACCGGGAAGAAACATGTTGGGCTTACGGTTGCATAATATAAACCTAAAAAGTTAATCTCAGTTATAAGGTTTCCAGGACAGCCAAAGGAAGTTCTTGTCAAGGAAATAAGCAAATCATTAACATATTTTGTAATCATTATAAGTAGCAATCAAGTATGTTAAGGCATACTACCATCAGTTTTAAGAGCTGGTCTGGTAGAAATATTATTACTGGAGGTGTTAAAGTAAATCAAAATTTCAATGAAAGGGGCACTAGCCAAATGAGAATTCAAGTCGCCATAGAGACTTTGAAAGCAACGCACGGGTGGTCCAGGGGGCTTGCCCCCCAAAATTTTTCTGCATATGAAAAGTCATTTTGATGAAAATCTTCACAATTTGAGCTACATCACAGTAGGTAGCCAAAGTCCTACCTCTATAGTAGGCCTACCTTAAGCATTAGGCCCTAAATAAAATTAATAATGGATTAGGCCTAGGCATATCCAAAGTAGGCCTATGCTCATCTTCAGAATCACTTTGGCCTAGGCCTACTAAAGTTGGTGAGTGGGTAACAATACCAACTGAACTGCAAGTTGTTAATGGCCAGTTTCGAGGGAAGTTTAAAAAAGTTTGTTTATTTGTAGACTTATAGGTAAGTACCCTCTTTAGACTTCATACCCCAAAAAATAAAATAAAACACCCCTAAAAAGAAGCGCACCATCGGCGAATTTTAACTTGACAATGGTGAGTTGGCGAGCGTAATTTTGAGCCCTGACATAAGCCTAGTAGTATGTCATAAGCCTAGTAGTATGTATGTTTTAATTGACCTGCTTGGTAAATAGAGATAAGTTGAGCAGAGAGACAAAAGCAAAACTAAGAAATGTGTAAGGGCTGTGATTTTGTGAGCAGACTAAAGGCCGTAAGCTTACACCATCCGTCATTTAAATTCCCTAACAAATTTTGAAATAAGAATGAACTAAAGTAATATTTTCCAGCCACATGGTGAAAGGTTAAAGTTTACTGTGTAAGCTCATTGTCACAGAACCAGGGCTTGAACACAGACCTCTAACTTCAAGGCCAAGCTCTGCCACAATGAACATTCCTTTGCAATAATCAAAATATGCATAGAGTATGGTGTGCCTAGAATGGCTTACCCTAGTGGAGAATTTCAAATTCAAATTAAAACCAGGAAATACAGATCGTTTATTTACCATCTCTCTGGACAAAAAGTAGGCTAGGCCTAATTTAACACAACTTTCATAAATAAATATAAGCCAAGGTCTTTCTAAACAAGCAAACCTATGCTAGCTCATATTTAGGCCAATAGAAACTATAAACAAGGATATATTGATGAACTAGTATTAAGCCACATCTAATTTTTAAATCCCGTAAAATTGACTGCATAAAAGGCTTAATAAATATAAGCAAAAAATATTTATTTTTGTTTGTGGGACATTACTCCAATATTACCACTTACAGAAATGTTAATATTTTTGGTAACAGTAAATCCATATTTGTAACGGCCATATTTGTTTCTATTTCATAAATGGAACTGGGGTCAATCAATCAATATATTCTGATGTACATACCTGCTTGATGATGCTCTTCACATTAGCTATAGGAATTCCCTGATAATTACTCCTGGTGATAAGCTTCAAGAGGTTGCAGCCAAGCACCTCAAACACCATACAGACGTGCATCCCATTCACTCCACTTATCTTAAAATCATCCAATAATTGAACAGTCTTATCACGCTTTGAGTCTTTCAGATCACTTTCTCGAACCTGAAACACACATAAAGGAAACATTATCGTAACATTATTGTAGATCCAGCAATGATACAGAAGAAAAACCATTCGGAAATGAAAAGAACAATCCAGCAAAAGGGCAGCTACACATTTGATTTCTATAAATACACAATAAGACGATCACAATTCAACTCAAACGGCACATCGGTAATTTTGTGTGTGGGTGTGTATGTGTCTGTACTATAAAAATCAGCCGAATCACTGAATAGATTGCGCTGAAATTTTGAACAGACATCCGGTGTGAGTTAACTGAGAACTGCTAACAAAATCAGCAAAATCCGTTGTGATTTAAACCTGCAAGAAATAATAAATTGAAAACTAGGCTGCAAATGTATAGGATTTAATTTAACGTCAATGGTTTTGTTTTAGAAATTACTAGGAAAACGCCAAAGTCGTTGTTAGACGAGTGTGTGAGCCTTGTGTTGAGTACCCGGTAACATTCCCTTACTTCCCCCTACATAAGGCCTCCCTAGCCTATCATAGGTGGCGAATAATGACCTTACAGTTGATACGCCCTTATACCAACTAAACTTAAAAACCCTATCATTTATACCAATATAATTATCAAACTTAAATGTGATCCCGGGTACTAAACATATGACTCGCTCACTCATCTAACAATAACTTTGGCGTTTCCTAGTCTAGTTTTGGCTAAGACACCCTTATAACCAAAATGTGGGAGACCTGGGTCCAATCCCCTGATCGGGAAATTTTTGTAATTTCTGGATTGTATTTAAAAATTATTAAACATGTTTTGAAATGCATATACAGTAACGCAGTGTAGTATCATCTGTGACAATACTATGGAAAACATAGCCAGTACGAAATACGTGTCAAGATTGCAAGGTTTCAGGGGCGTCGGCACATGGGGGCAAGAGGTGGCACTTGCCCCCCCCCCCCCACCGGAATTTCAATTCAGGAATTAAATTTACGTTTTTTACCCCACTTTTAAATTTAGCGGCAAGTACACAGGCGACGTTTTCTGTTCCTAGCTAATAGCTGCAGAAAGTTGGAACGATTATGCCTACTTTGTTGTTTTAATTCGTATCTTAACTTAATTTAAATGCAGTGTTTGGGTTAGTTCATTTCAAGACTTGCCAATGTTGTAAGGTAATAAAGTATTGTTTCGATTTTAGATTTGACATCTACAAGTGCAATACCATTTCAATCTCATTCCTTTGTCCCCCTCGATGTAGGCAATTATTTAAATGATTACAATTTTAATAAATTAACGAATTAAAATAAAAAAGACCTCCTTGAGAAACCATGGACACCACCATCTACTTACAACTTTTCATCAGACGCTGTAGGCATGAGGAATTTTCGGCTAGCTTAGTTATCGCCTACTCGGGTGTCGCTCGTGGACCACTTCGTAAAAGCTGTGTACTGTCAGACCAAAGGTTTGAGTTCAAGGTGCTTTTATAACTCGCTCTTGTATGAAATTTAATGACCAACTATACCGCCAAACTTCATGTTCAAACCGACTGGCATAAAGAATCTGTTAAAAAGTCATTGAATTTCCTACAAACACTTCAACTTTACCACATCTATTGCACATACATTATTATTGTTTATGTATTAACCTCCATGCCGACTCCTGCGAAAAATCCTTTCGACGCCCCTGCACGGTTTATTCTATCTCCCAGCTCTATTTGGGGGTACCTTGAGCGTGCAAGATTCGATACACCTTGGGCACTGTATTTCACAGCCAGACAAATAACAAACAATTTTTTTTTCAAAAACAAAACCATTGTCGTTAAAATAGTTCCTACTCATTAGCAGCCTATTTTTCAATTTATTATTTCTTGTAGGTTTAAATCGCAATGGATCTAGCTGATTTTGTTAGCAGTTCTCAGTAAACTCGTACCGGATCTGTTTAAAATTTCAGCGCAATCTGTTCAGCGATTCGGCTGATTTTTTATGTACAGACAGACAGAACCACAGAATCACGGAAGAGCCGATTTACTTCAATGGTTTCCTAAGTCGCTTCGCTCCCTCATCTAATTATTTGTCAGGCTGTGAAAATTGCATGCAGTGACCAAGGTGTAGTGTTGCCCAACGATGACTATTCGATACGATATCGATATCGCGGGAAAATAAAGCCTATTTTTGATATCGATATCCTTGCATCTAATCAAAAATATCGCGATATCGTTTTAAATGATATCGATTCACGTTTATAGTTTTCAGTAAATACTTAGCTACTTATAACTAGGGATGTCAACGATAATCGCATATCGATAATTATCGATAATATCGATTATCGATATTATCGCGATATGAGTTGCTGCATCGCGATTATCGTACGATATTAATTCCTAGCGATAATCGCGATATTATCGGGCATCTGCTGCTTCAAATTGAATTTAGCACCAATGGATGTGTTGATTCTTCAGGTATCACGTGTTGTTGCACCGCCCCAATCACGTAAACTTCTCCACTGCGCATTACGCAATGGCAGGCGTTAGCTGGCTGTTGCCTAGCAACGACGGGCCCGCCCTCGATGGGCCCGCCCCCCGCCGACCGCTCGAAGCTAGCCTCTCTCGCTTCACCGCTCTTCTCGCACACGCTGTCTCGTGGTAGGGGTATCGAGTGGCCGGTTGGCCGCTCCGCCAACCAATAGCCACGCTAGTACAGTGAAGGCGCGCAATTCAAATAGACGCACTGCGAGAAACGTGTTTTATATACGCCGATATATCGTGATATGACTGAAGCGACTATATCGGCGCGATATTTTTTGTCCACGATATTATCGCGATTAATCGCGATATTAATTTTATTTCAGCGCGATTATCGATATGAAATTTTATATCGTTAGACATCCCTACTTATAACAAATTATTTGCAACTCTCTTTTATCTTAAGAATAAAAATATTTTACATTCACAATGTGATGTTTTAATTGAGCGAGCTAGCGAGCGTCTTCACTTGACTCTTATGGCTCGAATGTCTGTTTTTTTTTTTGTTGTTGTTTTTTTTTTTTTCTGTTACTGCTTCGATACAGGTCGCACCGTTTCTCTGATCGACCTGAAATTTTTCACACATGTACATACCACCTAGGCGGGTTGCTGTATAGTTTTTGGACAAAATCCGATTGTTGGTTATAAAAAAAAAAAAAAAAATAAAAAAAAAAATAAAAAAAAAAATGTTCCGATCGTTATGAAATTTTCAGGGTCAATAAGTACAACATTCTCTCCTATTTTCCAAATTTTCAGCTAAATCGGTCAAGACCTTAAAGACTTATTGATTGGTAATCATAATTCGAAAAATGATGTTAAAAAATGAAGGAGGCAGTGAAGATACAAAGATACACTTTAGAAGGCATGACGTGAATTAGTACAATGCAAAGATGTTGGAATAGTATATAGTGTACAATGTCAATATCCAGTTAGGCCTACACTGTGTGATGGGCCTTATGGGAATGTCGTACTCGGGTCATGTTGCACGTACCGGTGCTCGCTCAACAACGCGTCCAACTGAGCGTTTTCCTAGTTTAAACTGCTAAGGGCCGGTATTACAATCAACAAATAAGAAAGTTATTTGTAACAAATAAGCTAACTGTAGCAAATAGCGTTATTTCGGTCTTACAATCGACAAATAGCACTATTCCTAAGAATAGGAGCAGCTTATTTGTCGGATTCTTATTGGGAGGTTCAACTGGCCGATAGCGCGCTATTCGATGAATAAGGGTGTAAAAAAAGTCATAAAAACTGATTTAAAAATTAAAAAAAGATAAAATAAATAACCAAAATGATTAAAACAACTATTTGAATTGATTATCTATCACAATAATTGAAAATAAATAAATAATGAACAATTATTTTTTCATTATTATTATTTTTTCAAATTCATTTTTATTGGGCCCATTTTTCATCTTATATTCAGCCTAATAATCGGTTTTGGTTTATTTGGATTAAGGATGCGTTAACCGTTCGGTAATAATGAACCATTCTACCCTAGGGGATATGGGGAAGAGGACCACATGCTGGTCAGAGGGTTTCTGACGTCGCGGTCGTCATCGTCTTTGTCATCGTCGTCGGGGAGATCGTAAGGAAGGGTAGGTGTCCCCGACACGATTGCCAGAGCTCGCCTCTAGTTTCAGGGAGTAATATACTGACTGCCCTCTTACTTGCTGATGTTTGCGAGGTAGAATCTTTCTCTTGAATCGCCTTGTACGATTTGCAGAGCCATGCTCTGGGCCAATTCTATTTCTACCCCGGGCCCCTAGATGGTCATTAATTAATAAATAATTCGTTCTTTTTGTCAGTATACATTGTTGAATTGATTTTATTATGCATATTTTACCTCGTATATAGATTATAGAGTAAGCTTCGTGGACTTATTTTAAATGCAGTCTTATCACACCAAACCCAAATATTTTGGAATGTGCTAGATGTAAAAAAATAACTTAACAATTTAATTTTAGTAGTAATAAGAACCAACGCCCGTGGTAAACATATTATGATATTATGTAATCAACGATCTGTAAATATGAGCTTCAATTTGAGGGTCGCCTTGCGGGTGTAGGCTTACAGACGTATAGAGCAAAATGTCGAGGGGAAAGTCTTTTTTCGAGAAAATTACACGGAAAAGTTATAAAAATTTACATAAGTCATTGATAATAAGTGAACACAATAATGATGGGATGAGTAAAAAAAAGTAAAAAAGTTTTCCAGGCGGACTCGAACCGGCGACCTCTCGCGTGCAAAACTAGCGTGCTAACCACTCGGCTAGCAGCGTATGCATGGGGTGGTCGGTCTAGAGCGATACTCATGCAGCCCGTTAGATGTGCACGCTGACTAGAGTCGAGTGTTAAAGCTTCACGATGACAATTAGGACATTTTCAATGCTTTTAAAACCTTCAAGCAATATTTCTTGAATGTAATTCAAAGCTATATACAGCATATGTTTACAATTACTGCTTATTTTGGTATTAACACTTTCGAGGTGGCAGTTCTCGCGACGCGTGGACTATCCACTCGATCAGAATGTTCCAAATAGCTATTGGGAGGATTAACTTCCTTTGTAATACGCGAACTAGGTAGTTATTGGACGGATAGCTTATCGGACAGATAACTATTTGTTACAGTTAACGTTTATTATTTGTTGATTGTAATACCGGCCCTAAGCAGTGTTGTGATTTAGCATCCCTTTTCCCCAGTCTAGTAGGCCGTTGCAACAGAGTTAGGACTAGGCTTAGTCTGCACACTACGGCGGCAGCGATGAAGGGGCGGGAAGAAGACAGTCGCCACAGATAGCTATTTATTGCATTTACTCGAGTTATCTGATATGGCCCATGCACATGGGACTGTAGTAGTGATATACGTACCCTTTCATATCTTGATCCCTGCATTGATGGGGGTTATTGCATTATGCATACAGTTTTTGTGGCTTAAAGAAAATGTTTGGTTGGCTTTTATTGCAGCTAAAAAAAAAATCAATATTGCGATATTGATTATTGATTTTGACATCGCGATACGTTATCGTCAAACTGGCGCCGATATCAATGTTGAAAAATATATCATTGGGCAACACTACCAAGGTGTATCGAATCTTGCATGCTCCAGGTTCCCTCAAATTCCGCTGGGAGATTGAGTAAACCATTCAATCTTTACACGTATTTTGTACTGGCTATGTTTTCCGTAGTATTGAATGCATTTCAAAACATGTTCTATACTTTTTTAAATACAGACCAAAAATTACAAAATTTTTCCCGACTGGGGGTTTGAACCCAGGTCTTCTACATTTTGGGTATAAGGGCGCCTTAGCCAACTAGACTAGGGAAATGCCAAAGTCGTTGTTAGACGAGTGAGCGAGTCATGTGTTGAGTACCCGGGAACAATTGCATTTAAGTTGATTCATATAGGTATAAATGTTAATGTAATGTTACATACCAATAAGTCTTAAAGGTCTTGACCGATTTTGCTGAAAATTTGTAAAATAGGAGAGAATGGATAAAATCCACCACCATCTAGAGGACCTTGACATCATTTCTTTGGGAAAACTATTTGAACTCTTTGATAACAAATAATACACTGCTTCCTCGATAGTATTTTGATTACTTCTAGGTGGCAGTGCATAGTGACCAGAATTCTCGTGCGACTTTTCGTTGCAATGGTAACGTTACTTTTGTTATTTCTATCTACACTACTTAAGGTCTTGACCGATTTAGCTGAAAATTTGTAAAATAGGAGAGAATGGTGTACTTATTGACCCTGCAAAATTTCATAACGATCGGAACATACATATTTTTTTTTATATATATATATATATACATATATATATTTTTTATAGGGACTAACCAACGATCGGATTTTGTTCAAAAACTATACAGCAACCCGCATAGGTGGTATGTACATGTGTGCAAAATTTCAGGTCGATCAGAGAAACGGTGCGACCTGTATCGAAGCAGTAGCAGAAAAGAAGAAAAAAAAAGACATTCGAGCCATAAGAGTCAAGTGGAGACGCTCGCTCAATTATATTATATGTTTATTAAATAAATGCCAATTTCTTCTTGGTATTACTTCTTGCTTGTTATTTTACATAAAACAGTTACTAATTAAACAACTAGTATTGCCAAGAATGATAAGTTTTGAGCTTTTATATGCAGCAACTTCAAGATGCCAACTTTTAAAAACATTTAAAAACTAAAACAGCACCACAGATAAGATAAGATAAGATTGCCCAATGAGGCAGATGCTGAGCTTGGCCCAACTCACTTGCACGCGCTCAGGTGTTGCAAAAAATAAGCCTTAAAGATCCATTGCGAGACACGAGTCTAAAACGTAAAAAAATCGAAAATCGAAAACATGGATTTCATTTCTGGGAATTCCCACCAAACCGTTTATCTTACGATAAAACCAAACTAACGTGCACGTTCTCATTGATTTAAACATTGATATCCAGTATGAAAATTTGCGTTAAAAAATCTGTGGACTTGGAATAAATTCCCGAAGTTCACCGAAATTGATTAAATTTAGGAGGTTTCACGATTTTTTTTATTCAAAACCGATAAATTAATCTAAAAATACGTGTACTCTCATATCTCTCTCATATCTCATATATCAAGATCTCATAGATTGATCCTTTATTAACTTTGTTGTGAAATACGATTCCAATGTTAACCATTTACCCGGAAAAATCAGAAAGCTGAGTGTCTAAACTCGTCTCCGCGCCAGCCTCAGCGACCCCTCTTAAATGTAATAAGTAATTCATATACTACGTACACATTTGAGCAATTTTATTTCATCTAGCGCTGTCTCCGTGTAATGATGAGCACTCTTCACGACCTTGAGAGCGACAAATCGCTTTTCCCTGAAACAGAAATAATACACGTTACTTTGATCTAGATGTCGCTCAGTTGAAGTTTATAAACATAGGTACACGTGTTCATGTTCATGTTACATTAATTAAAGGCCTGGTAGGATGACAATGCTGCTTCACCCGGGCATTAAATGTAATCATGAATTTAGCCTAGTTTTAAATTACCAATATATATTAACTTGTGTGTGTGTGTGTGTGATGATTATATTGTATGTAAGGTATGCTTAACTATTACATAGATTACATTGTCTCCTAATCAAGCTTTTGAAATTACTACGATAAAAAACTTTGCTGGCCTGTTTACGATAAGCTCCTAAAAATGAAACAATATTTTGGGTATTTTGGGTAGAGGTAACGAAACTCAGTATAATCAAGCAAAATACACATGAAACACTCGTAAAAGAACGATTTTCTAGAGCTAGGTCTGGCCAAGAGATCTCAAGGGTTCCCTGAAATTTTGCTCAAGTTCTGAGTAGCCGTTTGCCTGATAGAAAGCGAGCAAACACATAAATAAACAAAATAATGCCAGCTTATTTCTATGGGTAGCCCGTTGTCTTAGCCTCGCTCGTTATGCTCCCAATGCTCATCCAATCACTCTCTAAAATAAAAGAACAAACATACACTCAATCTGCTAGTCAAAAGAATGATACAAAACCTTGTTGAATTGAGTGGTTTTCACTCTTTTACTTTGGAGAGCACTGAAGAAACTTTGAGGAGTGTCTTGAACAAAGCAAAGCAAAGACATCAATTTGTCTATACCCATATCTTATTTTCTCTCTCTTTTCATATGCTCTTTAGTCTTTACCAAACAAACACAATTATTAGGCTATAATTATTATTTATAAAAATGTAAGTTGTAGGCCCTACTGCAATCTTGAAAAATAATCAGGAAGCCTTGATTTGAAGACATTTTTACTTTTTAGACAACAGGAGTTGAAACTAAATGACTGACGGCTCACAATAAACCACCAATGTTGCGACAGCAATACTATCACAATATCTTGTATGCATTGCCACTTTTCAGCCATTTTTTTTAATGAATTTCACAAAATTACTTCCAGAAGGATTGATGATCTAAATGTAAACTAACCTGCCTTGACAGAAACAATATGTACTATCAGAGTAACCCGGATATTGCTTGCGGGTACCCACACAAATTTACGAGTATTGACATCCCTATACTAATGAAATTTGTTTTGTTTCTGAGGAAAGTGTGTTATTGGTTTATAAGGAATTGCTTGATTGAATTGATAATACAATCACATGTGCCCATAGATATTGAACTATGATTGGCTAGATCAGCAGTCATTGGTCCACTTCCGTGACAATTTGAAGCCATCTTGAATATGGAAGTTTGCATGTTAATTAAATGGGAGCAATTTGTAGCCCAAATAGTTCTCAAGATTGCCGCCAGGTTGACAGGTGAGCATACTAGCCTTTAACATCAAATGATTACTAAATTCCCTTATGCAATAACTTATTATTGTTTCTGTTTGTTCAATATCATGCTGCACAAGCTAAAACCATATCAAACAATCCAGTAAAATACTTAGAAATGCAATAAAATGCATAAATTAAAACGCCAATCCGCCATTTTGTTCATGGCAGATTGAGTCTTCAATTTGCTACGCTCGCGCCTGTGCGGAGGTATTGGAGACTGCGTATCTAGCCTACAATAGGTGTTTAATATCAATGCATGTGCCTAATGTTTTAAATATATTTCATTTATGGTGGAAGCAACTGTATGCTAAGAAGGTTAACGATAGAAGTTTACATACGTTAGGTCCCAGCATAGCCAAACTGTGGAGAAGTGGCCCCAGCCCAGCTTTCGAACAACATGATATCGCTGGTGAAATAGATCTCCTATTTTCACAGGATGGTATCCCCCTGTAAAACACAAGAGCACCAAAGTTAACTATCTGTAACACACTAACAATTTAGCAACATACTGACCAACAAAACAAACTCAGTTTGTGCGCAGCATTCGAGTATTGTGGGCATGAGAAGAATTTGACATGTTGAAAATTACTTGCCCATATTGTGATAAGAATTCAACAATTTTATGCAATGTGTTTGAATAAAAATTAATGCTTGTCAAAATTTCAAACATCTGTGAGCAAAGAATGACTAATAGGCCTAATATGGTAGGAATTACTGTGACAAGAGCATTTTATAATGCTTAGTGTTCACAACTAACTAGGCCTACATTATTTATAAAGTACATCAAATATTAGAATTTGTGGACTAGGGCTGACGAAGTCTTTTATATTTGTCCCCAATTGTTGGTTTGAAACAAATTGAGGCAATGACTTTAAAATGTTTTGAAATAAATATTTTTGTTATGATTTAGCCTACCTCCTCGCAAAGAATTTCTGAATACCACTGATAAAAAGCTTTGTCTTATTTTTAAATATGCATGTCCGATGTAAGGTGAACAACAGTCTACCAGGTGACCGTCTTGTCTTAGTAGCTACTGTAGCTCAGTATGGTATTCCAATGCTGGGGAGGAATACCAAAGAGATTAGTAGGACTAGGGTTAACATATATGGGAATGGAATGTAGGACAAAGAAGCAAAATTGCCTGTTGAATGGACGGGGTCTGGGGCGAAGCCACAGCTGCCGGAGAAGATTTATTTTTGGACCTTGGATTACTTGGGATTATTTTTCACTTAATTCTCATTTCTTCCTAGTCAAAATGATTTGTACCTTGCTTGCAAGTTGTCTCCAAATTTACACAGTCGCTTTTTAGTTTTACTCATTTTCAAGATGTTAACGTCAGTAAAGTGAGGTTAGATCACAACTTGTGACGAGAATAAAATACGTCACGTCGCGTCACGTCTGCATAAAACTGCATAGTACCAACAATGGCTACTCAAAATATGAAAAACTGAAACTGCACGTGGAAATCACAGCCATCTTTCGATGTTGTTTCAGTTTCAATGTTGGCACCTTTTGTCGGCACCTTTGTAAAAATTTACGTCGATTGAATCATATCACGCCCACTTTAAATACCACTCGGGGTAAGACACAATATCGACCTGAAATGTGTTTTTATTTTACGACCTCACTCTTGAATTATTACGATTTCTGGACATTTTAATCATTTTAGTGAATTCCGCCCGGACGCAACGAATTGTTAGAAATTTCTGTTATGTCCAGGAAAATCCAGACGTGTGGTAACCCTAAGTAGGACTTCATTCCAGCTTTTGCATAAGACTGAAGGAAACATTTGAATAAAACTTCAGTTAGGATTGCCAGTGACTAATCAGCTGGCATTTGCCCAGCACACTTGCCTAGTAGGTAGTAGTAGCCAATGGGAAGATAAGCTTATGATGAACTTTAACATTGATCTGCTTTCTTTCTGTAGCAAATTTAAAACATTATCATCAAAACTAAACATAATTAACATAATTTGATTATAAGGAATTGCATTTTCGATCGAGAATGAAATTGACGAAATTAATTTTATTGCCGTAGCCTATCGATTACCGTTGTTATGTCCTGCACCCTCTTTGGATCTTTCACTCGGCCTACCTTCATAGATAAAACAATCCAGAGTCACCTACTAAACACTAGGCCCTACATCCTGAAACCAGCCATATCAAATAGGCCTGGGCCTGGTAACTTAGCCAAATGTAACTTCCCATTATCGTTCCCGTTCCATTTGTGAACCGACCTTAATGTTTAGTTAATTGGTGTGCTGTTAATCGATTCTTTAGTTTTTCTATGTAACAACAATTAAATAGCAAATTGAAAGCGTTAGGCAATGGAAGAATTCACAACTTGGCTTATGACGTAGTGCCTTGACTTGCAATGGGAGAACAACTCAAGAACTCACCCCTACAGTAATCCTTGGACTCTTCCTGCTGGTCCTCATCATCGGACCCGACTAGCTCATCCTCGTCACGCTCCGCTGGCTCGCTGGCGAAAGGATTCCGCGGCTCCGACCTAAAACAATGGTAAACCAGTGTTGAAACGAGACTGACAACAGAGTCATCCTCCTTGGGCTCAATGTTGTTCTTGGCTTGACAAGGGGTGGGAGGGATATTCCATAGTTTCATGTGACTACCTGTAGGGATAAACGAGATATTTATTTATTTATGCGTTACCCAACAACAGAATACAATAATTCCAGAAAACGTTGGATTGAATACTAATGTAACTAAATATATAGACATAGAAAAAAGTGCATGGTATGACATGACTAGACGACATTACATACCGCCTTATTCCAAATACGATCCAACGAACAAAACCTCAATGCTTTGAAGGTAATGTCTTTTCAAGAATTACAAATAAATTTTAATTCACGAAAAGTTGACATTTGTGATTATCCGCTAGAGAAAATGCAAAGTGACTAACACTCCAGACGTCCTCCTATTGAGCTAACATGAATAAGAGTTTGGTCCTGACAATATGAATAAAGTAAGGGAAAGTTCAAGCCAAAAAACTAAGCACTAAGCTTGCTGACCAGTGACCAGTGGCCACCGCCATGCAGCGTCTAGTGGTCGGCTTGTTGCTTCTCGGTGTCGTTAGTAAGGTAAGCTCATCTCTCAACCTTGCTACACATCCAGCACACATTAGGTTTGTTTGGTTTGCTACACGAACTTACACTTTACACTAGTGTAGGCTCAAAATGTCTAAAAAGCGTTTTCGTATAAAGTGTAGTGTAAAGTGTAGAATTTCTACACGAGCTCTAGGAGGTCGTGTAGGGTGTAGGTGTAAAAATTTAGGCGCAACATTTGAAGAGAAACAGCTTAAAACATGATGAATGACACATTATTTCATTGACAATCGGATATAACTCCTAAAATCAATTTATAGTCTATAATTACGTATTAGAAACTGATTCGAAGTATTTTTTTGTGGCACTATGTTTTGTGATGAGGGCAAATGCGTAGGGTACTCTAACCTCAATTAGGATAAGCACTATGAAGTTTATGTTCCAAATAGCTTTTCATCGTTCAGATGTACACATTTTCTATCATTTTGACTCATTTAGTGCCTTCAACAGTACTGTTTGTTGTTTTATTATGTTTTTTTTAGTTTGACAGTTCGATGTGAGCGAATCTAGTGTAGAGTGTAGCTTAAAAAACGTTTGGTTATCCTGGGTAAAGTGTAGTGTAATTTGATTTCAAGGCCTACACCTACACTACACAAGTCTACACTACACTAGGTAAACCAAACAAACCTATTGGTATACTATCAACAGTACACACAGTACCAAACAAATTCAAGGTATAAATCAACCTCGTTCATCAGGTTTTTAATGACAGTTGAAAAAACATGACAACAGAATGGGCTTTAAAACAAACAAACAATGCCATATAAACAAAACAAAATGCACCAAACATAACATTAGGTGAAAGCTCACAAGCAAGATCTATTGGAACATTTTGTAACAAATGAGCCACAATGTTTCTTCTTCTTTTTTGTTTTGTGAATTTTATAATTTCTTTTTCTGGTTTTTAATAACAACTACAACTACATTTATTATTATGTTTCTTTGGTGCATTTTGTTTTGTTTATATGGCATTGTTAGTTTGTTTTAAAGCCCATTCTGTTGTCATGTTTTTTCAACTGTCATTAAAAGCCTGATGAAGTAGGTTGATTAACCTTTAAAATATCGTGATCTTTGTTTTATTTTGAGTACTGTATAGTCCTAAAAAAATCATGATCTTATAAATAATATAGATATAATATAATATAATATAATAAGGTATAAATTCAAGGTTGAACTGTCGCCAGGCGGAGGGGTGGTGCAGAGATACGGTCTGAGCCGTCTTGACTCTGCCGGAAGTTATCTGTATTTATAACTGATAGTGATGTGATAAGTTCTCCAACTGGAATATTGCAAAGCGACAAGCAATCACTAATAAGGTACGCGGAACCGTCATGGTTGCAGCGGAGCGCCCTGGGTAGCATTATTTATGGAAACAATTGTTAATTACTCTATTACAATAATTCAGAAAGGTAATAATGCGTTGTTACTGCAAACCTATATATATATGTATATTGGAACGCGAGAATGCTGTTATAGTACGTGCCATGTTGTGTGGTAGGAGTGAATCTCATCCTCAGAACTGAAGCGAAGTCGAACCCACGACTGCTAGCGCGGAGCCAGGCCAGACCAAAAAATGAGACATGTAGGTTAATCCATTAGTTCGTTAGTGTAGTCCCCGAAGAGCCGCGAACCTCAATCTAGGATATTACTCGAGACTAGAGACTAATAATATAAGAAAGCTTGTTACGCACGCTCTCTTATTCGGATAATTGGTGTACAATTGGCAATTGATCCGAATCATAAGCTGATAGGCTGCTTTCAATTAGATTACGGCATTGCATGTCCCCTATAGTTTGCGGGACAAAATGACAAGCGCACCAAAATCCAGATAGGACTTGCTTGCGAGTTTTCACCGAACGCGGCTCTTTCGAGAAGCGGTAAAATGCAGGATAAAAGTGTATTCATTCACACAAGCTGAAAATAACACTCTAAACAAATAACAGAATAAGATGTTACGAAACGCTTATTGCGTGGTAAGGGAACGTAATAAGGACGCCTGGGGCATCGTATGGACGAGGAAGCCATGCTGTCTCTTCAGCCACGTCTAGCACCCGTATAGTGCCCCCCCCCCCCCCCCAGAGAGGCTAACCAGGTCCCCAGGGGGCTGAGGACATTTTTTCATTCGCGTACTTGTTGGCTAATTGTTTAATTTTAAAATTTCAGTTTGAAGGCGAGTGGCGCATTAGTTTAGAAAAGTAAATTTGTATGAAATTAAAAATTGAATTTGAGTAAGGCCAATAAGTAATTAATTAAACAATGTCAATACATACATAGAAATATGGTGGTGCCGTGTCAGCCTCGTGCATGCATGCGACATACATTGCATCAGTGAAACGAACTCATACAAAATGAAATGCCCCCGTTCTCCAACCCATCGATCGCAGTTGAGCGAACTCCGCTCGCCTTTGCTTTCAAACTATTGAGGAGAAAATATCGAAAAATAGGCCGCATACTTTGCATACATACGTTTCAAATATCTCGTTTTAAACCCCGGAGCCTCCAGACTGCATGCGGCCCAGTCCCCACGTTGTCGTCAGGTGACCATTACCTCGACCTGCTGACCAGCTTCTGTTCTAAGCATCTTTTAGAAGACCTTTAATTAATTTGTGATAAAACAATTTAGCATGTTTAATGCTCTATGCGCTGTAAATAGGTATTGTAAACTATGTAGGGTAATGGGAGTGGGAGGGGGTTAGCCGAATGCAGAAACATACACTGCCCGAGTATGTGATAGAGATACTGAACGTGTGTGGCGTACTTAGGAGCTGCACAAAACATAGCAACGAGCGCATTCACAAACTCGCCTTTGTAATGGTTTCAATTACCAGCTAAATAAAACATATTTTGCCCCAGATTCGTTTTATAACAACACCCCAATGATAAAACCTTCCTACACGCTACACCACTACACAGTACACATCCGTCATTGGAAGTATTCTCCTACACTGTGCAGGGCTGGTAACTGTTTGGCGCACAGCACGACATAACTACTAAAGTACTCAACTTTCGTATTGATTATTTCTTGTTTGGGTCATTGCTCCTACTCCAAGGTAGTCCTTAGAAGTGAGGAGTTAGTTACAAACTGTCCTACACATCATCTGTGACACTAGAAACACATAACTTGAGTGCATGGCTTGACCCCTACAGGCCGATCGCTGACAGCAGGTCCGGACTGCTAGACTCCTAGATTGTGGGTTCCAAGGTTGCGTAATTGTCATTTCACCTTCACCACTCAATCAATCAATCAATCAATCAATCAATCAATGATATACCGTGAGCGCAACGCTAGTCGCCTTCCAGTGCTCGTAGTCGTACACACAACCATCTCAGGCCCGTGCAGTGCCCCTTTAAAGTTCTCCAGATCCAGATTATTACAAATGATTTACATGTATGTATATTTCATTATCTAAATTAAGTCGAGGTGGACGAAATGCGCTAGTTCACGCGTGAAAACAATAGAAATGTGAGTTAAGTCACATAAATGTAAATTGTCTACCAACAAGTGTGTTGTGATGTGGATTGTAAAACAAGCCGTACGCGGTATGTCAACCAAAATAATGGATTATTCTTGAAGATGAAGATGAAAATCATTGTGGAAAGAGGCCAAACCTTCGTCCTCAATAACGTTGCAGGGTGCAACTTTAAAAATTGGACAATCACTCAGAAAGAACCAAATTTATTATATCCCACTCACTATTTCCTGACATAGAGTAATTCACAAACTGTAGCACTAGTGAATCAAGGAAGCACATCTGATCTGTCGATGTGCTACTGTGTGTTTGTCTGCTTGAAAGATAGTGGCGTACCTAGAGAATCGGGGCCCCGTACATAACGTCAACCTTTACAATGTTGACGTATTTATTTAAACTTTCATTTTATGATGGGGGTTGAAACGCTCGCGGAGAATATAGGCGTCTATGATCCTATGAACTTCTGTCAACGCTACGCCACTGAAAGTGCGTTCTAGGCCATCAAAGTTAATAATACAGTTTCAACGCTAAAAAAACGGGGGGGGGGAAAGGCCCCCCTTGGGCCCACGGAAATTTTCAAAAAATTTCCTGGGTTCCTTGGGTTTGCCAGCTTCCCCTTTGGGGGCGGGGGTTGCTTTGGTAAAAAACAAAGTAACCTTTCTATGTTTGGGGGGAACTGTAAAACAGTAGAGCTTTTCATGGTTTGGAGGGCCTAGTCAATGCCCGGGATTTAACCTTTTTTTAATTGCATGTCCATTTTAGGGGAAATGTTTTTTAAAAAAATTTTTCCACCAGAAATAGGTTTTAAGGAATTCCCTTTTTTTCCCGACAACAAAATGGGATGGTTTTTTAACCCTTTAGGGGCTAGATGAAAAGGAGAATCTATTCTGGAAAAAGGGCCCAAAACTTTAATAATTTTTTAAAAAAAAAGGAAAAGGGTTTTTAATCCAAATTTTTCAGGAAACCAATTTTTTAGCGGTTTTTTGAAAAATTTTGGAAGGGGTTTAAAAGAAAAACCCGACTTGGAATTAGTTTTTTGCCCCTGAAACAAGGGGTTTCCCCCCAAAAACCCCGTTGGGGAGGGGGGGGACGAACCCGAGGGGGGGAAGACGCCGCGAAAGGGGCAGAGAGGGGCTTCCCCCGGGACAAAACGAGGGGTCGTGGGGCCACCCGGGTTACCCAGGGACGGGGAAAACACACGGAACCCGAACGCCGCGAGAAAAAAGGAAGGGGGAACACAATCGGTTTAACAGGCCCCCGCGCACAGTGATTTTAGGTATCGAACGTGGCGAGAGGTCCTATCTCGGGGTCGGCGTCGGCCTCGGGCTCGGGAGGCAGACCGCCCTGCTGTTCCCCTACCCCCCCGGGGATCCCTCGACCCGCAGAGTGTTCACCCTGGGGGGGCCGTAACCCTAGCCACTCGAGCCCCATGGAGTAGGGGAGACGGGGGGGGCCCGCCACGCACGACATAACCACCTATTAACCGCATGGGCCATCCGGCCGCGAGCCAATACCTTTAATAGCCCGTCCAGCCCAGGCCAGGCTACACACGTAGAAAAAAGGTCCGACGAGAAACACCGTTTCATTAATTTTCCCTTTAGATTTTCCGAATTCTTTGAATCTTTCTGCCTGGGGCAGAGCACCTTTACTCTGTATTGATGCAAGGTAATCTTCCGGGGGGGGGGGGGGGGGGGGGGGGGCTGGACCATCGAGGGGTGTGGGCAGGTTCGTAACAAAGGTGTGTCAAAAAACATAACCCGAGCTCGCGGAGATAGATGATAAAAATTGAAATTTTTTTTTCCATTTAAAAAAGTTTCCTTCGGTTCAATTTTTATTGATCACAAAACAAATTTTGTACATTGTAAGATTGTATTTAAAAAAATATATCAACCCTAACATATTTTTTTATACGCGTCCGGGCGCTGACGTAGAGGAACCCATGACGCGTCGAACCAAGACGCGCGCGCGGGCAACGAGCCCCACAGTGTGAGCGGTAAATTGCCAAAATCATGGCCACTGCCACCTTCAGATCAAATCAAAGATTGTTTTTTAGGATCTTACAGTTACTGCAACTCAAGACGTTTAAAGTAACTTTACAGTTGAGTGATCAAGATTTTCCATTTCGTTAGCTTGTCGAGCCGGAGGTTTGATTTCACCCAAACCCACACGATTTTGGAGGAACTCGTGGGGGGAACTTCACAGGAACGCGTTCCTTAGACTTGTGTTTTTAGAAAGTTGCATTTTGGGGGAATTAGGAACGGTTTTAACGCAAAACCCCGTCAAATTTAAGGAGTATGGGTAGAGATAAGTTTTTTTAGCGTTTTGGGTTTTTTTGATGCAACAAAATGCAAATTTTGACGATTTTAAAATGCAAAATTTTTAAAAAATAATGTTTTTAAATCCTATTGAGAACTATTTTAGTAATGTATTCTGCGTTTTTTTTGTGACTATATTGAATTAAAATTTCCTACAATTCTCATTTACGAAAAGTTTTAAAAAAACACCTACATTTGGGTTTTTTTGGAAAAGAAACCCAATTTTTGCTACAGTATGCTAAATTTGTAAAAAATTTTGCTAAATTTTCTAAATTTAAATGCTAAAAAAAAAAGTTCTCTAAGTATAGGTATAAAAATGAAAGTTAAAAACTTATGCATGTCTCGGGTTTTTCATGTTATTAGGGTTGCACAATGCAATTTAGACGAATAATAACATGGTAAGTTATATTTATTTTCTTTAAAAAATTTAAAAATTTTTGTATTTTTTAATTTAATTTTTTTAATTTTTAAAAATGATAAATTTTTGTTGTTTATTTAAATTAAAATATTTTTAAGGTAAATTTTTTTTAAATTTTTATTTTTTAGACATTGGTAATATTATGAATTATAATTTACAAATCAAATAGGGCGTAGAATGCAGTAACAGGCATGAAGAGGGAACTGGCCATAAAGCAGCTTTTGATCTAGGATAAAAAGAAAATAAAGACTGATATTAGACTGCTTTCAGTGCCAGGCCTTAGGCATCAACGGGGAGAAGGTTTTCTTTGGGGAAGCTGAAGTAAATGGGGAAGAATGATGACAGCATCGACGACGATTTTTAAAAAAGCTTTTGCACAACAAAATTTTTAAAATAAAATACTAACATTTTTATTTAAATAAAATTTATGATTTTTTTTACATTTGACCAGTCAAATCCATCCCTACATTTACTCCTGAAACGTAAAAAAAAATAACACCCTCTGGGTTTTTGGGGGTAGAGATGGGCTAAAGGTACACATTTTTTTTATGATCGTTATTCTAGGGGATCAGTAACTTTTAAAGAAACTTAGTAACTCGCTGCCTTTTTGGAGTAGCTTGCCAAAAAACTTACCAGATGACCTTGAATGAGTTGAGCAAGCCCCGGCAAGTCTTCGTGACTTTCGCATAACGCATTATACACAGGCTACGTACGTGGCCGTGGAATATGTCAGATGTCAAAGATTTCACAACTTCGCGTAGACTTTCTCAAGCCCACCGTTTTCAATGACGACACAAAATCACGAAAACTGTAGAATTTAGATCCAGTTTGGATAGTTTCATGCGATAGGCCTACTTGATAGCTTCAGCGAAGATTACAAAGAAGACCCAGGACATTTAAAAAACAGACAACAAAGAAAATTGAAATTGAAAACGTCTCATGTTAATGCACTAAAGCTATTCGAGACGATGAGTGGTGATAGATGACGATGATCCATGCTTAAGCGGGATTCGAACCCACGTCCTCGCAGAGTCATACGCTTCAGACCAGCGCTCTAATGATGATGATGAAACTATCCCTGGGAGGATTCAATGTAGGTGCCACCGCAGACGGCGCAATTCTGTCATCATTACATCGGTCTATTTCACCACTAAGTAAGCCAGCAACGTTCATCTGCTTGAGTCGTTCCTAGTAGCGGGGCAGACGGGAGCTGGTAAACACTCGTGGCCTGATTGAATCTACATCGCCCTCATTCGTATATCACGACTATTGAATGCCCGCATTCACTATTTGCTAAATAAATATGTAACGAAAATGTTGAAAACCACTCACCACAATGATTTTTAGTGTTGTTTGGAATTTAGTTGTTTCCAACTTATTTCAAATTCAGTCGTGTTAAATAATTAAACCTCACGTTGGGGAGCTTGAAGAACGAATCAAACTTCACCAGATTTTGTAAAGTGCGAAGTTTTACTTCATTTATACACATTTAACAGCCGTATCACAGAAAGGATATAATTATGTTGATAATAATAATAATTTGGAAGTTATAATTTATTTTTAACTACATTTTAAAATGTGCCGACACACAATAGTCACTATCATTATTATTATTATTATTCCTGGCGACTGTTCCCCCCTCAGGAAATAGGTGTCACAAGTCAGAGCAATCAGGAGTTGCTGTCTGAAGAAAATACGATCTTTGCAAGAAACAAGGGCTCTTCGTATCTCTAGCACTAAACGGAATCCTTACCTAACGGGCCAACGGCAACGGACAAGTTGTGAATCACCATTTAACTGTGATAATTACTTAATTGAATCCGAAATTAATTAATTAATCCTTCTAAAGCAAGCAGACTCTGGCAACGGACTCAAGAGCAAATACATGTTCATGTTAAGAGCGGAGTATCTTACTCCCCGAAACTAGAGGCGAGCTCTGGCAATCGTCGTCGGGGACCTTGTCCCCTTCCCTTGACGACCCCCCGGCGACGATGACAATGACAGAACGAACGATGACAAAGACGATGACGACCGCGACGTGAGAAACCCCCCTCCCCCCCCACCCTTACCCGTGGCTGGTTCTGACCAGCATGGGCCCCTCCTCCCTCCCCCACCCCCTTAGGCTAGAGTGGTGGCATTATGACCTAACGGTTGACGAGTCCTTAATCCAAGTAAACCAAAAAAAAAATGTTACCAAAATTGTTGAGTTAAATGCATTGTTCGTGTAATGCTACTATTTCAAATATTTACTTAAATGTAGTTTATTGTTGTTTCTGCATCTATGTAATTAGATTTATTTAGTTGTCCTCCTTTGTATATCAGTTTTTATAACTGAATAGGATAGACGTTAAATAAATAAATAATGAATAAGGAATGAATGAATGAATATATTATGTCGTGAGGTAGGGAGCGTACAGTCATAGCCCCCCCCCCCCCCCCCTCCCAGCGAGCACGTCAATGATTGTGAATCTCCTTTAGTTGACTGGAGGAAAAGCCCATCTTTCTAGCACAGAAATGTCGGCAAGATAGATTGTTTCTCAGAATTCTTTGTCCAAAAGAAATTATTCTGCACAACCAGCACTTACAAAATTAAGCGTAACTGTTTGTTAGATCGTTTGTAAATATACATCGGTAATGTCTATTGTAGCACATCTCCTCCGGCCCCACGTATCAGTCGCTTTGACTTAACTCCAACATGTTGAATTCCCAATCACTTGTCATCTCCAGCACGAGTTGATTACAGGGTTAGCAAGAGCAAGGCGCGGAGAGGGCGCTTGCACGGAAACAAGAGCTAGCTATGTCAAGATAACAAGCAGACTAAGGGCTCTTCAGAGACTTGGTTGGCATTCTTCTATTTCTTACATGTTAATAACTAGGTCAAACTATGTGACCTGAGCAAATGAGCCGCACCAACGGCCTCCGCCTCGTACGGGGAGCTTAACGGTCACACATACCCTTAATCCCAAACTCCACAGGGTTACGTATATAAGAGCGCATGTGACATGGCTTTGCAAACTCAACTGACGTCGCACGTCCAAAACTTTCAAATGTGCATATTGTACCAGAAATCAAGAGCCACAACACAACATATTGGTTCTAGCAAACATGGCGTTTGCCGAGAAAGTCCAAAAAGTAACCTTAGAATTGTAGACTGACTATATAACAATGTACGATACACGTGTTTATGGATGATCAATTAGATAAATTGCAATGTATTTTACAGATCAGAAAAGCTGTACGTTCATTAGAAGCTTCTTGGTAGTTGGCTCATGCACAATATGCTCAATGTGTTTCGAAATTATTTCATTACAGACTTGAGCAAGTCCAGACTGACTGCAGAAAGTCAACAATCACCAGGCTCAGGCTCAGACTCGGGGGGATATATTCCTCGGGGGTGGGAGATATGCCAGGGGTGGTTATTTGTTCATGTCGGTATGTCAGTATTTTATTGGGGGCTGAATGTGATGAATGGGCTAGGATTGTCGAGGCCAAGCTCGCCTTGAGAATTGAGATGCCTATGCCAGTGACCTCACCAACCGATATGACATAGCGCCTTGCCAGTCGCGGCTTTATTGAATGGTAAAATTAATTGAATCCATATTTCTTTCGTGTTTTCTTAATAACGGTCCATTCGATGAAAGTCGATGAATTACTGCGCTACCTCTGCATGTTCTTGCATATGACACGTCTATTTTATTTATTTTAGCTATTATACCTTCAAAACCAACCCAAAAGTACTTTTTCTCCAAAAGTAAGTAATTTTTGAATAAAGAATGGTTATAGTACCCATCAAATCAAATCCATACTCAAACCGTCGCTAGGAGTCTACACAGCCTGCTCGAATACCTTTACTCTATGTTCGGCTGTCAATGAAACCACCATAAGCTCAGGTCGTGTAGTGAAAGAACATAGCATCGGTTTGAGAGGCCCAACTTAGTTATCTTATTTAAAACACTTTAGTGGAAATAACTCTATTTTATTATATCAAATAACAACGTTTTGGAAATGACAAACTTTTTGTTTTTCACAAGAAACCTGAGGACGGAAAAAGTTTGTCATTTCCGAAACGTTGTTATTTAATATAATAAAATAGAGTTATTTCCACTAAAGTGTTTTTAAATATTACAATGAACTCTACGAACTTTAAAACTAGTTATCTTACTTGGATATTGAACCATTGAAATACGCAGTTTTTGCTGGAATTGGTTTGGGAAAAGAAAATGTAATGTATGTATCACGCACAAACTGCAAAACATATAGTGAGAATACGAATCATTCCTAGAAATATAAATCAAATGCGCCAATTAAAACAATGCACTGGAGTAAAACGCAAAACAATAAACCGAAGTTGAAGGCGTAATGCTTGAATCGGAACGAACACGCTCTTGGGGCACTTTGTAGCCGCGGGTGCACGTGCACTCAGAACAAAACCCCCGCGCACCACACCCCGGGCTTAACTACAAGGCGAGCAGGCCACCAGTGTACTATAATGTCATTCACAGTGACGACGATTATTAGTAAGATATTAAAATAAATGCCATAAATATTAAACACAAACAAATAGTAAATACCCTGCAAAATAATCACTAATTAGTGACATTTTGCTGGTGTATAATGTCAGGTAGGTTTCAACAAGCGTTGGGCCTACGTAATGTAAAGTGAATCTATAGTCAGTTGCGCTACCTGCCACCAAAATTTTCCCCCCCCTCCCTCGAACAGACGTAAACCAAGGGCTGGTGTACGTCACTACGAGTACTGAGTATGACTTCCTCGTGGCGTACCCACGCATTTTTCCTAACAAGGAAATAGAATACCTCTATCAGAATTCAAAACAGAAAATATGTTTGTTATCAAGCCGTTTGTAACACAACATTAAATCAAAATTTAAAAAAACAGTTTAGGAATACATTAGGGATTTCGCAGTCCCATACGTTGCTGATTAAGATATGAGCCTTCTTTAGGTGTCGTTTTAGATCGACTTGCATCGTGTCTCGTCGTTAGGGAGACCGAGAGAACAAAAACATGGATGTGTCAGGGAGACCGAGAGAACAACACAGGGATGTGTCAGGGAGACCGAGAGAAAAACCCACATGGATGTGCCAGGGAGACCGAGAGAACAACACATGGATGTGTCAGGGAGCCCGAGAGAACAACACATGGGTGTGTCCCCGGGTTTATTTCTCGTTGTGAAGGTCAAACTATACGGCAAGTACGGGCAGAGAGAGGGAGCGAAGCTACGCTTAATCAACAGACCGTTGTTGGTGGAGGTGCCGGGTAGTTGATTGTGGAGCATGTTTTCGAACGGCATACATGAGAAGAGGGGTGAATTATTCACAAAGAGCTCCAGACACAGGATGAAATGAAATACAATAAATCCCGAGTGGTGTGTTTAGTAGGTACAGCACATGCACGCAGCTATAACGAGCTACTTTCAAGCGTCGCTCTTACTGAATGGTAGTGGCCGATTCCAAGTTTTACATAGACGGCGTTTAGCGTCTCCATTCCAAGGCACTAGACATAAACATTCGGCGTTGCAAGTGCCTACGTGGTATGGTAAATGTAATGGAGGAATCCACAAGTGGAAGTTTCGTTAACTAATTCTTGATGGGCAAAATACGGGTCACTTGATACATTTTCTAATGTAAAAACATTCTTGTGCTGGCTTACACAGCAATCAAGAGTAAAATTAAATTTTAGAACTTTGTTTGATAATAGAAAAAAACATTAGGCTATATAATACAAATTTAAGATAATCAAAATTTCTTGAGGGCTAGAAGAAACCACTAGGGCCTATGCCCCTAGAACAAAAAGCGAGTAGTAAGTATGCAGTATGCACCCACTTGGTGCTACTACATCGAGCTGCATGGAACCCTTTAGAAGCCTAGGTCAAGGATGCTTCAGTTGCTTCGAGGGAACTTGGCAGGCTTCACTTGCCCTGACGGTTGACAAGAGTCGCGTTTTTATGACGCGAGTTTAGGAAACACAGGTTCCCCACCCCTTAGGTTCCTTACACAATACCGGACATGTGCATGGTTCCTCTGCCTGAGCTAAAAACTCATGAGCGCGCGGGTACCCGGGTTTAAAAAAATCCGGATTATCACATCCCATTCCCAAATAAAAACATTTTTCAACATGACATTTTCGTTGCAAAGCGTGTTGTTTTTTTGGAAAGTCGCACAAGATAAACTTAGATCAGAGTTAGCAGTTATTTTTCGTCCTTTTACTACCCTCAGCTCTCCGCACTGGACGGGCTGTAATGAGACGGTTATCTAATTACCAACTAATCACAGAGTTTATAGCTATTACGAGCGTTATTAACGAGCTCGGCCGGTGACTTAGGAGAATGAGATCTCGTAAACACACTCAGTCTGATCGACTTGACCAATGTGTTCCTAGAAAGAGATTCTTGGTTTCTTGGCTCTAGGCTAGTTTCCATAAATTGAAGTGAGCTTTACTGGAACTGCATGGCCACTCATGGAAAATCGATGGCCAACAGATTTCCTAGAAGTTGAATAAAACCATTGTAATACGCGTTGCGTTGCTTGGCCTGGGTTTCTCAAATTCACCAATAAGATAGATGGTTTCGCATTGAAGGGACATCAGATATCGTGGAAGCCCCCAGGGGTTCGCGGGGAGTACAAGTACTACTGATGTGGGGGGGGGGGGGGCACCCCCATCACCCAACCCCAAAAAACCCCAACACGTCAAGGGAAGGAAATCGCACCCCATACACGCACCACTTTTAAAACCCGTTGTCATTGTCCGGCCTACGAGTGAGGGGCCCGAACAAGGGATGTCCGGGGGCGGGGGTCGAACCTGAGGCTAGCGTGCAGGCGACGAGCACGCCCCCCGTCCTCGTTGTAATCCCTTAAATTTTTTTACAGAGAATATGTAGCTTATCGTTGTGTGTAACATCAAAATAAGGGTTGCTTTGTGTCTTGCCTACGAGTGAGAACAAGGGAGTCCCGGGGGCGGGGGGCGAACCTGAGGCTAGCGTGCAGGGGACGAGCCACGCCCCCCCGTCCTCGTTGTAATCACTTATTTATTTATTTACAGAGAAGATGTAGCTTATCGTTGTGTGTCAACATCACATAAGGGTGGCTTTTGTGTCTTGCCTTTGAAGAACACAGTGCAACCGGGGCGGGGGGGAAAACAAAGTAAACAACACTCCGCTCAAGCAACTAGAACGTCATCAAATACACACCTACTAGGTTTGATAAAATAAAGAAGCATTAAGAAACAATTATTTTGTATATGGCCGAGATTACTTGCATGAGAAGAACCACGAACAGCACTAATTGGGTACAAAATTGTCCGGTACAAAATTCATTTTTGATTCGTTTATAATAAATGAAACGGCTTACTTGGCAGGCCCTTTGTTTTGCTAGTACCTGTCAGATCCCGAAGAGCAAGCAGACTCCTAGCTCTCCGCAAAACCCCCCAGGGAAAGTTTTATTTTGTTTTTTCCGTGATTTACGGGGTCACAAGTTTGCACAAACCCCGGGTAATCAAAACACTTATCGTGGATGAGATCTACGCCGCCGTTGGGCGTGTGCGCATTATAATAGCTAATAGGGTTTCTTGCCAGGTATGTGAAGTTTCGGTTTAAATTATGCGATACACAAAATGTCGACCCAAATAACGATTCTTTTTATTATGCCATGCGGCGAGTTCTACCGTCAACCCCCGTGATTTATAACCAACTCAGACCCTGGGGGTCATTATGCTGTACACTGCGATTTGGAAACCTTTTTACGTGACCGAGACAAACAAGGCCCACAACCCCTTTCTCCCCTTCCCATTTTGGAAAACTTTTAGGTGCACGAACAACAAAGGGCCTACAACCCCTTTTTCTCTTGACTATTTTTGGAAATCTTTAAAAGGGCACCAAAAAATAAAGTCATACCCTTTCTCCCCTTCCCCTTTTTTTTTGGATTTTTCGAGCATGGGGATTTCCGCCCATAAATAGAGTGAGCATAGCCCAAAGGTTTTACGCGCCCTGAAAAACCAAAAACAAGTACAAACCCATTTTGTCGGAGGTCTAGGCCCGGCCTGTATTTCCTAGGGTGGGTTTTCACAAGACCATGGGGCGGGGGGGAAAGGGGAGGGTTTTTGAATTTTTTCCCCCAAAAGTTGTTTCTGTGGTTTTTTGTGTCCCCACAA